>CAIGRP010065914.1:0-10436 GCA_903798385.1 Fraxinus cuspidata | reverse complement strand
TCTCCAAAAGTTATAGCTCGTGTCAATAATGTAATTCGTCCAATATCACATAGAATCAAGCCTAGAATGGGTTCCGACCCAAAGGTAATAAAGGAAGTGAGCTCATGGACTGTTTTATTCCCATATAAAGCATTATGTAAATGCACAATTTTTCTCAAGTAAACACCCACATTACTAAAACGTAAATATGATACTAAACAATATAATGCAACTGATAAGATTATAATTTTATTATTATTATTTCTTTTGTTAACACCATACATAATTGTACAATCCTTCATGTCACGGCAGGCGCTCTCGAGAGGACAATTGGCCACTTGTAAGTGAAAATAATACAGTTTGGTACAAATTATTAGAACCCCCAAATTTCAACCATGATATACTAAATTAAAATCTCAAGATCTCATTAAGTGGATTAATCCATAGATTAGAAATAATCCAAGATCAATGTTTCCTCCAAAAGAAAATTATCCTCTTAGAATTACTCTAGAAATAATTTTTCCAAAAACGTTTACTTTCATTTTCCTGCTGATAGACAATATGGAAATGAACCGGAAATCGGAATATGCATCTTAATTTATTGTTTTCAGGACGAGTCTTATTAGACCCAAAATACTAAGGTCCCGTTTGGCCCCCATTATTCCAAAAAATTATTTCTCTCTTATTCAACAAAGCAATCTTTCACAATATAATATTATACGTAAACAAAATTTTTTTCCTTCTTTTTCAAACATTCTCTAAAAGAAATACTATTTCAAAAATTATAATTTGAAATAATAGGGTCAAACAGGGGCTAAATGTGCCGCGAATATTCATTTCATAAAGCCAATCTCCCTCTCCTTGTGTGTATATATTCAATCTTATTCGATCCATAATAATCAAAGAAATGTTTAGCCAATTACTCGATCATTTATCTCCCTATTATTATTATTATTATTATCTCTATAATAATTCAATTACAATACTAAACATGCCATAAACGTATTTCATGAACATCCAACTCCTCTCTCTCTCTCTCGATGGTAACTATGTCCAACCTTATTCATTCCATAATACTAAACGTGCATTAAGTTAAGTGTTCATGTTATAATATCAATTAGTCGAAGATAAGTTTTCTCTCTCTTCATATCTGATCTCGTCGAATCCACCATACTAAATGTGCCACAAATCTATTTCCTCTCTCTCTCTAACAAACCCTAGCTCGCACTTAACGCTCACATCACTCTCTTGCTAACTAAAATCCGATAACCTCTTCATTTTCCCCATCTGTCACTCCTCTTAATTCTGTATTCACTACCACACAAATCCAGCCACGTGTCACCCCTACTCACTATATATACTCAAATTCAGTTCCTACATATATAGAGGTAGAGAGAGATAGACATTTATATTCATATTTCATTGGTAAAATCTTGTTACAATGAGTCCTACACGACTCCATGACCAATATGTAAACAAAGAATTACCCAATAATGGCATGATTCCACCACATTTGAAGATCAATAAAGACTCACATTTCATCAAGAAATTGCCATCTTCGTCTTCATCGTCGTCGGTTATCAATGGCGTCGCGTCCAAGCCACCTCAGCCTCGCTATCCCGTCATCATTTACACGCATTCTCCGAAGGTAATTCACACTCACCCTCGAGATTTCATGGCATTGGTGCAAAAACTCACCGGATACTCACCCTCCGAGGACGAACCTGCAAACGACGGATATAATGACGAAAATGTTAAGAAAAGTGTGATCAGTGATGATAATGAGTCTACCTCAGTTGTGACAGATGAGAATATCAATGGTAGTAGCTGTACATTCGGAGATTCCCAGGTTAATTCTCTGTTCGTTCCTCCGAATCCTGGATTCAATAGTCTACCTTGTTTTCATCCGAATTCGACAGAAATATTGCCATCAGCTCTACCATTTTATAACAACACAGATTCATTGATGTTCATGCATAGAATGAGAAGCTCTTTTTCAACTTCTACACTAGACGCTATGAAGGATTTGCCGGAATTTTGAATAAATTTTGATAGGATTTCGATGCAGCTTATAGCCAAAAAGATTGAATTTGGATTTTCTTTTCAAGAAACTGATAAACGATTATGTCAGTGATGAGAATTTTGGAGAGAATTTTCAGATGATTAATTTTCAATAATTATTTCTTTTATTTCATTGTGTTATTCAACAAGAAATGAATTGGTTTCGAATTTGATTTGGTTAAGTCTTATCCAATTAATGTTGATGAGGGTTTTACACGAGTTAAAGCAATTTTGTGACAAAAATTAAATAAAATGATTGGGAAAAATGCTTCGATAATCAACATATATAAGAATTTAGTGTACTCAGTAGACGATGATACATTTATTATAACAAAAGCAATAGAATGTAGACTACATAAATTAACAAAAGTCAGTACTTGGGTTAAATGTTATTACCATATTTGAAAGTGCATTATGCTTTGAATGTTATTTTGCAAAAATTTGAAAGATAGTAACAGGTTATTTTTAGAAGAAAACGATAAAAAACGACCTTTTATGCAATGTTTTGAAAATCACACCAAATATCCACTCGAAAAAGGTAAAGGGTCGAAAGTCATTATGCCGAGGCTAGACCATTAAGATCTTTGTGCACTTCGAAAAATTTCCTTCATAAAATATGTCTCGCCCACAAAGGATAACTTGAAGATAAAGCATCCATTTGAAGAAACAAAAGCACACAAGATCTATATAAACCATGAAACACTCAAATTACAAGACAATTGTTTTTTGTCCCATATTTACAAATTTACAATCCGAAGATATCCTCAAGATGGTTATTAGAAGTATAATAAACGAAAATATTATATCACTTTTTCTTTTTATCTTCTTTAACTCTTTCAAGAACAACAGGAGCAGCTGGTATGCTGAACCACCACTCTCTCAATCTTCTCATCCACCTTTCAGTGCTCTCTCTCCTAAGAGGCGAGTATTTTGTAAATGTTTCAAGAAAAATGAGTAGAACAATGTACTTTACAGGTAACAATGCCAGCAGTAAAGCCGTGGCCAAGAGTGCAACAGCAATTTTTTCTGTCGCCTGCATAATAGCAATGTTCGTTTCATCTTTGCTACAACTCAATAATTAGATTTGAAATAATGCACTGAATTTCATGTATCAGAAGTGTGTATGAAGAAAATAAAATTTGACGACAATTGCGTATGTGAATTGACATTTGTAATGAAGTTACTAAATATGTTGCTTCGTGATAATAACACCATAAAAATATTATACTCCAAGGGATCAATTACCGTGTGGAGAGTGCTGGTTCCTAACATGTGTATATTTCTGATAAATGAGTGGCAGGGAGACTTCAAGCCTACACCTTTGGCCATATCTATAGATTTAACTCTTAGATGGATGTCATCACCGGTATACAGTTTGGCAAAGTTTGGCTCTTGAATTCTAGGCCTCATTTGTTGCCCAACTTCATCTCATTTCCCTTAAAATTCTTTCCCTTACAAACTGAAGGCTCTCATCTGGACATTGGTTCTTAAGAAGATAATACCAATCATTTGTTACAAACATGAACGCATCCTAAGACCTTGTCCTGTAATCTAGAAAGGTATACCCGGTAAATTGTCATTTGATGTTTGGAGGAAGTTCTGCTGTACTTCCCAAACTCGTGGGTGATTTATTTCTCATTAAATTTCGGGTTTGGCCAGGGAAAAGGATTGTGAGCCTGCTAATCTTAAATTCTACTTATAACTCATAAGAATATAAATCTGTTTTAAAATTAATTATTTTTTTATTGGTTAAAGTTGATAATAAGATAAAAATTTAACCGCAAGAGTGAATTTCAAAATAAATGACTTTTTCCAACTTGAGCAAGAAAAAGTAACACATTCAACATGCTTCTTTGAAGCGTAGCCGTTTCACACTCACTGTTTTGCCATTATTCCATAATGGTCGTTGTGAGGTCCATTTGGATTGGCAGAAATGCTTTATGTTAAGATAGTGATTAATCATCTCCATTGAAGGTAGGGCTGTGCTTGTCAAGCTTGTATTCTAGTTGATGCTCGACAGATTGCAGCAAATCCTTATCTAGTTCTGCTTTACCTATTTATTTTTCTTTAGGTGATCTAATTTTGCATTATAGACAGGAAATAATGTCGTCCAGTTTCTTATTTCTTACTCATTATCATTAAATATGTTCTTCTATCAAAAGGCAATTCTTAGTGGAATCACTGCAAAGGAACGGAAGATGCACAAAGGGGCAGCAAGCCTGGAAATTTGATATAGTCTAGAGGGAAAAATGAAGATGCCTAGGGAGTAAAGTATGGAGGAGAAAATGTCATTCAAATGGCAAGTAGGGGAGCATGAATTCTTTTAGAAGTACAAATAAGATCTCTCCTTATAAGTACAGTAATGAAAGAAATGTACTAAGGTGTCTATTTTGTCCCACAAACAAATAACTTATTGAAATCAATGCTGTAAGTAGAAATAACTAATGTCTATCATCATAAATATAAATGCAGGAGTATCTTTCCAGATTTAATTTGAAAGTACTTACTGGTCGGCTACAGAACCGGAGTGGTTTAGGAAAATTTTAATAGTTTCTCCATTGAACTAGTTGATCTAGTCCAGACTTAATATATGGGTGTATGGCACTCGACATAAATGAAAGGGAAATTCAAAAACACAGAGACGAAGTAATTTATCAATAACAAATTGAGTTTTCCAAAACAAAAAGATGAGCAACCAAGACCGACAAATTAAAAGTACCTGTGGAAAAATGGATAAGAGTAAGGCACGACATTTGAGAAGAGCAACGTTTCCATCCTGGATTAGCTCTTCAGCTTGAGAAATTGCATTTTGAACGGCCAAAAGCTGCTCCATGGTATTCATTGCAGGGGGTGCTATTACTTTGAGTTCATCGCCTGGCCTTCCTTGGCCACAATAACGGGTAACCAACATGAAGAGTGCAAAAAAGATGAGCAATATTGCAAAGGCATAGCCTAGCCAACCTCTGCAAAAGAAGTATATCTAAGTATGCAAAATGGGCAAGAGAAACAGAACAAGACAAAGAAAAAGAGCGGAGAGACAAAAGAGGGAAAACGAAGAAGCAGATAAATAGTCTTAACGTAAAATAAAACCCCAATTTTATAGTTGTAACGACTTAAGTCTAAGAGAACTTAATAATTTTAACTACATCAAAATCCTAATGAAACCAATTGAATCTATTCTTTTCTTATCTTATTTTTCCTAGCACATATATAATGATGGTCAATCTTCAATTAGTTTTATTTCTCCTTAGAATTCCCACCAGTAAGATTCTTTCTAACTCTTAATTGATACATGATGTGCTCATGAAAATACAGTAGTTAAGGCAATAGAGATATTTCAACACCATAGGTACACTTTTCAGCACGAGGCTTTCCTAAGAACATCATGCAATTTTAGTTGGGAAAATATTATTTTGAATTGTTAACAAAATGTAAATAAACCAAAACTGGTATAAATGTAAGATATAGTTTAGACAAGTAAAATATTGTAACTTTCAGATATTTTATTCGTTCTATGATAAGTTTTATAATTGTTCTTCCACCTATTGTAGTACACACATGCATGTGCACAATCAAAAAAGTCAACATGGATACCTACTTACACTGTGCATGATACATGTTGCACAAAAATAAGTATGCCAACTCTCCCTATATTCTTTTTCTTTTGTTTCCTTTCAATTATTTACCTACACACTGTAATTCTATTGTATCCTTCAAACTAATATCCTTGTTCAGATATAAAAAGCGTTTCTCCAACATTATTATCAAAATCTTCTTGAAGTTTCAGCTAACACAAATTATTTCTTTAAAAAGGCAGGTTGAATATAAGAGACTCTTTGATGATTTATCTATTTAATAGAGTTCAATAAAAAAGTTCCCAAAGAAGATTCTTTGATGAGGTATCTACTTATTTCACATTTTTTCTAACATCATAAGATGATTGGGCCTGCAGCACACTCTTCACCCATTAAGAAGTGCTTTTCAGCTAGGTTTCCAGAGGAAGACCTAATCATGAATGTCCCTAGAAGATTCTCTAAGAGTTATCAACATGTTTGGCACTCTTGGTTAGTTGTTTCTCTGTCTTAATAGATAGTTTGAGAAATTTCATCACATATAAGTTATAACTGTGTAGAAGTCCTTTGAACTACCTATTTTGTAACGAACCAAGTCTTTATACTCAAGCCGTTAACTTACGTACTGTCCGTTTTGGGAGAGACTGTACCCACTTACCCCCTCATGACTTTCTATCGCGTCCTTCAGAATTCTAACTCAAGACCTCTGCCTAATGANTTTTGGGAGAGACTGTACCCACTTACCCCCTCATGACTTTCTATCGCGTCCTTCAGAATTCTAACTCAAGACCTCTGCCTAATGAAAGATTTAAATTGAATCTTGGTACCAATTGGGATTACTAATCCTTCATCAACAGTTACTCTTTAGGACAGTATGGAAGAAGGGAGGCAGCTATTGTATGAGGTCTACCCAATGCTAGATGCAAAGGCTCATAATAGATCGATATGAACATCATGAGCTGTCCAGAAAACTATACTTGAATTCATTTGATATTTTTTACCAACTAAACACTTGTTAAATTGGTACCAAGATTCAACTTAAATCTCTCGTTAGGTAGAGTTCTTGGGTTCCAATCCTGGAGGATGCGATGGCAAGCCGTGAGTGGGTGAGCATAAACCCAGCCAATGTAGATAGTACGTAAGCTAACGGTTTGGGTATAGAGACCCGTGTCGTTATAAAAAAAGCGTCCAATTGATATCAGGATTCAACTTAAGTCTCTCATTAGGCAGAAGTCTTGGGTTCAAATCGCGTTTTTTGTAACGACCAGGTTCTCTATACCCAAGCCGTTAGCTTACGTATGTCCACTTTAGGTAAGCCTATGCCCACTTACCCCTCACGACTTTTTATCGCGTCCACATGATTCGAACTCAAGACCTTTGCCTAATGAGAAACTTAAGTTGAATCTTGGTACCAATTGGGTAGTAATCATGGGGGATGAGATAGAAAGCTGTGAGGGAGTAAGTGGGCATAGGCCCACCCAAAGCGGACATTACGTAAGCTAATAGTTTGGGTATAGAGACTCGAGTCGTTACAAAAAATATGTGTTTTTTTTGTAATGACCCGGGTCTATTTCCAAGCCGTTATATCATACGTACTGTTCACTTACCCCTTCACGACTTTTTATCGTTTTCCCCAAGATTAGAACCCAAGACGTCTACCTAATGAGAGACTTAAGTTAAATCCTGGAACCAATTAGGCAAGGATTCAACTTAAATCTCTCATTAGGTAGAGACCTTGAGTTACATCAAGATTCTTGATGGATTGTCTATCCCACAGTGTACTTATCCTATCTATTGGAGATGTAAATGTATATAATAAAATATATTTCTGCGCTCCATAACAATTTAATCTATAAAATGAGGGGATCAATCAACAAGTAATCAGAGCTAGGAGTCGCTTAGCATGTTTTCTTCTCATGGTCATCTTGTCAAAAAAGTGAAGTGATTGCACAGCCTTATCAATGACAATAGCCCCCATAATTTCTTTTTCTTAGACCTTAATTAATTAAAAACTGTAAAACCCTGGTACTTTAAGTACTTCGGTATTCACGCATTTTCACCATACTTTTAAAATATGTATATGTATCTTGTACACAAGGATACACGGACATCAAAAAACTAATGTGATTCTGTGATATTGAACCATTGTGATCCTATATGGAGCAACATTGAATACCTCGAAAAGAGTGCGAATGTGATCGTTAGAGTCTTCGCTGAGCTGATGACCCTAAGCGGTAGGAACTTTATGATTTTAAATGACAATTTTGACGATGATACTCTGTAATGTGATGGTAATTATGATGCTAAACCTAATACAGTATTTTATGGGCATTGTAAATATCGCTTTTATGTTACAAATGCCAAAATTAAAAATAATCCAGTATTTGGTGGTGAGTTTACTGTTTTATGACGGATCATATTTTACAATGAGGTGTCCTGACCAGAAGATATGAGTTGTGATTTTTACGAGGATAAAGGTAATGGTCTTTTGTATAATGATCATTATGTTGATGGTAATGAATATTACATAATGACCTTAATGATGATATGTAATGCTATGACGTCAAAAGGATTATTATGATATTGCAATGATATGATCCAAGCCATGATGATCAATAATGTGTATGAAATAAGGTGACAACTCTTTCTTCTTAACTGCTGCTGGGTGGAATTATCATCTAAGTGAATGTTTGGCACTTTTCTCTTCTCCATGTCTGAAGAGAGTTACCAAAGCACAGGAAAGGAGGAAGAGAGAAGGGGGAAGAACACCTTCCATAGAAATCTTTTGTCCAAGTTGAAAATGATTTAGAAAATTGAAACTTAATAGAAAACTTTCTCACCTCCAGATAATATATGTGAAAACCAAACAGAACGCCGAGGACTTCAAATAGTCTTCCCAGTAAAGCAAAGAAAGAAGCCAATTTCCAACTTCAGTCAGAGGAGAAAGCAATTCCTGCACTTACATGTGACGATTAAAAACTTCTGCAGGTGAGTGCTTGTGAAAATAACAGCAACAGCGCACTAAGAAAATGGAAGAACAAACAAATAATGTTTTGACCTAGAATAGAATATAGAATATTAAAGATTTGTGCTAAAGCAGCCAGTCATCTGTCAAATGCTAATACAGTCAGAGAAGGTGAGATCAGTTTTAATTCACTATACAAATAATTTGGAACAGCACAGAACCTGCCATCTTTCTTTCTTTTAAATTCATTGTGGAATATAATTAAAAGAATTATATCCATACACATGTAGTCAATACCTTCATCACTGCCAAGTTGGTGTCAATTCCATCAACTTTAACTCCATCTATTGTAGATTGAGCATGCACTACCTTTTTATAGCTGCTTCTAGCTTCTTCAACTGCTTTCTCCAGAGGAGTCATCTCTCCAACGGCAATTTCACCAATAAACAATCCTGCCTCACTAGCAACACTAGAACTTGTTCCTGATGCAAATCCCAAATTAGAAGCAATTGCTAAAGCTGAAATTGAATACATCCCACTTCCAGATTTGGCTGAGTTTGTGCGGTCTAATTCTCTCGTTGTAGACACGTTCGCAAGTTTTTCTAAAATTAGGTCCCCACCTGGGAGTTGGTCACAAACGTTGAACATAAGAAGAGCCTCACATGAAACAGGGATTGTAGAACCTATTTCTTCAAGTACTTGTACTCGCAGAATCCCAAATATCGCTTTCAGAAGCACTTCATCCTTCTCTAGAGAACTGATTTCGAACTTGCGTGTAAATCTATGGGCATATAGAACTTCACGAATAATAGCTAACCAGTAATCACGACGGGTATGACCTTTAAGCTCTGGAAACTCCATTACAACTGGCTCTGATCTTCAAAAGGAATATAAAAGAATCCATAAGCTTCTCAAAATATAAACATGGAGATATAATATGGCAGATGTAGAATGATGATGCGTGTGTGTCGAAGTATCAAGGAAAATAGTGTGTGTGACCATGCCTTACAATGAAATTGAGTTATAGAAGACAGCCTTGTCAAAAAGCCTGGTTCCCCATGGTCCCGTCAGCTCAGGTCTAACAACTTGCCTTAAGTCATCAGCTAGATCATATACTTTCGCTTTATCATAAGAAACGACACGAAGAGCTTCGAAGTATAGAGCGTGATCTGTCAAAGTTAACCGACCTGCAATCATAGATATGTCCATAGATGTTTAGATAAACTGAAGAGATCTTGTCAATTTTACGATGTTCCCTGATAAGGGCACGAAAGTGTACTTTAAACACCAAATTACTATGCTAAAATGCCAAAAAGTGAATAGAAATCATAAGAATTAATTCATGTTCTTGAAGTATTGTTCTATTTACTTTAAGAAAATTTCTAATTCAATTCTTGTGTTTAATTTCAGGTTTTAACCAAATGAAGTAAGGAACTTAAAAAAAAAAAAATATTGGACGGCGCCGCAGCTCCGGATTTCTGCCGGAATGGGCAGAATGCTGGCACTGGTTGTGAAGTAAAGGAATTTTCAGCTTTTTGGACTCTTTTCAGGCCCATTCAAATTCAAATCTTCTGGGGACTTTAAAGGGACGAAAAAGACAACCCTAAATAACACTTTTTTGGAGAGCAATTGAGGAGGAAAAACAAGAGGAGATTGTCAAAGGATATATTATATTAGGATGTTATATTTATTATATTCCTTATTAAAGTTGATTATTAGTTTCCATATAATTGATTGTAAATTAGGAAATCAAACCTTTCCTTGTATAGAATTGTAACGTTATATATATTGAAGGCAATACATACTAAAGATTATCGAGCAAAATTGTGACACACCTATCTATGTTTGAAAGGGCAATT
>CAIGRP010065907.1:0-31041 GCA_903798385.1 Fraxinus cuspidata | reverse complement strand
GTTTGGGTTTTGCCCACCCCTAGTTTTATGAGTTTCTTATAAATGGCAACGTAACCTCAGACATAAAATAGAAAGCGGAGGCAATCAAAGCTGACCGAGGATCAGAGATCACGTAGCTTCTTGATCTCAGATTCCAACTTGTTCCGAATCTGATTATTTGTTTACAACTTCGTACATCAGCCTTCAAGAAATTTGTAAACTCCATTCATTTTTTTTTTTTTTTGAGTAATTTATGTCTAGGCTAGTCTGATGAGTCATTGGTTCGCTTACAAGTTAAAGCATCGAGATGTTAGGATATAAAGCTTCTAAGGTAGCTGAGAACCATACAACAGTTGAGGCTAAAAAGTCTTGAGAAATAAAGTTTCCCGCTAAGGAATGGGGGCAGATCTCATTGGTTAGGAAAAGACAATCGACCACCTCAGCCAAAGTAGATCAGCCACAAATTGTTCTGCACTCAACTACAACTATTGGCTAGCTCCTAATGTATCGGGCACATCATGTTCGTAATTTCCTTGCATTGATCTCCAATGCCCTAATGTTGAGGTTATGGTCGAAACTCGCATTGAGATATTTCTAAGTTGGAACTCACCCCGAAATATTTCTTGACGTTCTTCGAGTTCCATCACATTCCCCGTCTAGTGACATGACCACGACTCTGTCATCCACTATCAGAGATTCAACTAACCTACTGACGAGGAGTTGGAACAAAAAGGAGTCAAAATTCTTGGAGGACATGTTAATGGATAAGGCATTCATTACCACCGAGCTATATAGTCATCATTTCGTCCTCTACATGATGAACATGGATGAGAAGGTATGCCATTTCTTTCTTGTTCTTTTCTTTTGGTTGTTATGTTTGTTGTTTTTTTAACCTTCGAGATTGATTCGTTACAGGTGAGGGTGAAGATTGAAAAAGTGGTTGCGTTAAGGAATGATGACATAGCTAAGAAGGCTAAAAAAAAGATGGAGTGGGAGGATATGCTTCTTAAGTTGGAGGTTGAGCTTGAGGCCAAGGTCGCCATTGAGTCCAACCTTAGAGAAGAGATGGTAGCTACTAAGTTATAGAGTGAGAAGGCAAGCATCCGAGCCAAAATTGAAGATAAGAGAGCTGAGGAGGAGAAATTGAAGGCTGGGGAGGCGGACTCCATGGCGGTCCATGATATAAGTGACTTCCCAGAGTTTGACACGTTAGCTCAAGATGCCTACGTGGTCAGTTTGGTCGAAGTGATCGAGTACATTGAGAGAATGAGGCTGAACTTTGATGTGGGCTTCTTTCGCGAAGCTCTAGATGACCAAAATGCCATACATACTGAAATGTCTGCTGCGGTAGGGGTTACTAGATTTTCTTCAGATGAAGACCTTGATTCTTCTGTTGGCATTCTGGCCTAAGCTGACTCTGATGCCTCCTAGTCTTTACCATAGTGATTTTTTTTCCTTTAGATGTAGTTTGTTTTTCTGAATGGAACTTTTGATCTAACCTAGTAACTTTTGTGTGACAATGAAAATTGGTTTGGATCGTTTGTTACGTCCTACCTTCAAATCAAATATGCAAAGTGTTGAATTTTTTGCTATGTTCTTCACTTTTTTTACTCTGGTTTTTTGTTGTTGGTTAATGTTGCAGTACTAGTAACTTTAGTTTGGACAACTGAGGAACATGTCTTATGAAATTCCACTTTGAGATTTTTTATTGAACGTTGGAGTACTTGCAACTTTAGTTAGGACTGCTAAGAAACAGGTCTTATAAATTTCCACATTAGGATTTTTGACTAAATGTTGCAGCATTTGCAACCTTAATTTCAACTATTAAGGAATAGGTTCTTTTGTTTATCAAAAGCAATCTTAGTACAAATATTATTCGTTTCATTGTCTGAACTTTATTGAGATGACCTTATGTTATTACATTTAGCAGTAGGTTTTAACATCTATTGATAATAGGTTTTGAGCTATTATATGTTCCAAGGATGTAGGAGAGGCCTCCCTTACATGTCTTCTAACTCATATGGATCTCTTGTGAGAACTTTGGCCACTTTATAGGGCCTTCCCAATTAGGGAGTAACAACTCGGAGTCGAGATTTCTGGTGGTAAGGAATATCTTCCTTAACGCTATGTTTCCAACCTCAAACTCTTGTTTGCATACCTTTTGATCATAATATTTGGAACTCTATTGTTTGTACACTGCAGTTCTATGTTCGACTTCATTCTTTTTTCCTCAAGTAGATCTAATTCGGTACATAAAGCTTCCTTATTGCCTTTCTCGTTGTAGAATTTATTTTCAAATGAATGGACTCCTACCTCAAGCAAAATTACTGCTTCTACCCTCAAAAGCTAGGGAGAAAGGCGTTTCTTCTGTATTAATTCATGATGTGATGCGATAGGACTATAACATGCTGGAAACTCGTCTGCCCAAGCCATCTTTAAACTATTAAGCCTGGCTTTCAAATTTTATTCGGTTATTTTGTTGATCGCCTCAACTTGGCCGTTAGCCGGGGGTTGATTTAAGGTAGAGAAATGTTTCCTTATGTTTTGTTCTTCGCAAAAAGTACTCAAATGAGAATTATCAAATTGTTTTCCATTTTCAATTACGATTGAATGGGATATTCCAAACCTACAAATGATAAATTTCCAAATAAAATTTATCATCTTTTGCTCAGTTATATTAGGGAAAGGTTCGACTTTCATCCATTTGGTAAAATAGTTCACGGCTACAATGGTAAATTTAGTTCTACCTTTTTCCTTGGGCATTGGTCCAATCAGGTCTACCTCCCACTTAGAGAACAATCATGGACTAACAATGAAAGTGATTTTTTTCTGGAAGGCTCGAATTATAGGTGTAATACGCTGACATTTGTTACATTTTCTCATGAAATCTAGGGCACACTATTTTATGGTAGGCCAAAAGTACCCTTAGAATTTTGTAAGCTAGGGATTATCACACAACGTGGTTGTCACAGATTCCTCCATGCACTTATTATAAGGCGTAATGGTCTCATCTTCGTTTAGACATCTCGATAATGGGGTTGAGTACACCCTTTTGTAAAGGACAAATTCTAGTAATGTGTATCGGCAGACTTTATTTTTAACTTTCGAGCTTAAACTTGGTCTATAGGGCTTACTTCTATTTTGGGGAATAAAATGATTTCGTCCATCCAGGTCGACTTGGGATCTACGACCATAGAAACTACCTCTTCATTTTTTATAGCAGAGTGTCAGACTCTTCCGAGATATTGTTGAATTCTTCTATTTCGTCACTGGTAGCAAGTTTGGCTAGTGCATCGGTGTGGTTGGTAGGGGTTAGGGAAATTTATTTAACTTTAGCGATTATGAAATTCTTCAATTCTTTTTTGGCAACTTGAAGATAGCTAGTCATCCTTTATTCTTTAGCTTGATAGGTTTCGTTGATTTAATTGATGATGAGCTGTGAGTCACTATGGGATATTACCTTGGAAACCATCAACTCTTTGGCCATCCTCAAACCAGCTATCAAGGCTGTGTATTGGCTTCATTATTATATGCCTTGAAATCAAATGTGAAGGCCTAATAGAAATGGTGACATTCAAGCTAACTAACACTATTTCTGCACCAGACCGAGTTTCAATAGAAGATATCGAGAAAAAACTCTCATGGAACGTCTTCTTGTTGGTCTTTTTATGGGTCCATGCTGAACTTAGCTATAAAGCCAATCAGCATTTGTCCCTTTATAGTAGTTTGTGGTTTGTAGAATATGTCAAATTGTCCTAGCTCGATGCCCATTTTACCATCCAACCTGAGGTATTAGGTTTACGAAAAACTTATCTCAATAGGTAATTAGTTTGGACTCTAATGAGTATTCTAGGAAGTATGATCGTAACTTCCTTGTTGTCATGTTATTAGCATATGCTAATTTTTCCAGGGGAGAATAGTGCAATTTTTGCGTCATTTTTCTTGACTAGTTCTGGACTGACAATACACATGGGATAGGTTTGTAAAATCTATACAGATCCTCCAGTCTCCATTATTTTTCTTGACTAGTACTGGATTGATGATCCACTTGGGATAGGTCGCTTCTCGAATGAACCCATTGTTAATCACTTCCCAACTTTTTTACTTAAAGTTTCGTATATTTTTGAATTGAGCAATCGTCGTCTTTGTTGCTTTGACAGAGTTGAAAGATTGACCTTAAGCCTATGATAAGCAACATTTGGGTTGATTCTATCCATATCCTCATGACTCAAAACAAACACATCTAGATTTTGTTAGAAGAACACTAACTGGGATCATAACAGCTGTAATAGTTCATGATCGATTCTGAGTTATTTTGGGGATTTATCAAAGCCAACCTCGGTCTTATCCAATTTTTTGCGAGTCCTGCTCCATTATCACTAAATTTTATTATAGGATTCAACAGGCTAAGGTTGAGTTCTGCCATATAGGTCATGTGCACTCTATGTTGGACAGAAGCTATTTGGGTCTCTTACTTGGTAGATGGTACACCATGTGACATTTTTCAACAGCTTCTTTGTTGTCCTTGATTTCTCATACCCCATAAAGAGTTGGGAACTTGATTTAGTAATGATACATTGATATGATTGACTTAAGCATTGTTAGAACTCCCAAAAGTGGATACGCGCAGTGTTATAAGAAATGCAACAAAATTTCCATTCAATTGAGGATGCTGACATAAAGTATGTTAAGATAACTTCTTATATCAACCAGGATTTTGGTATATTTACTCCGGCGAAGGGTAAGACGAGCACCAAAATGGGTATGGGTGCAAGTCAGCTTCCACTTCATCGAAGGACAAGTGGTCTTCTTCAAACCTCTTGTGATGCTTATCAATAATGCCTATTTTGGTCAAGTCTGCTGAAATATGTCTTTTCAACTTGGCTTCCTTAGCTCGATCAATTTGCCTTTCTTAGATCTTGTTCGCTCATGTTATAGGTAAGTCAACGTTGCAGGACCAAGTTTCAGCATGGTCACCTCGTATGAATCACACTCCTTTTGAGGTGGAGAATTCATACAATAATGGTAAATTGAATTGGCAGCCTTCAATTCGTATAGTATAGGTTTTCCACATAATCAGCAATAGTCCTTTGTTGGTAGGGTAGATTTCCCAACTCAACAACTAGGGTGATCAGACTTCACTGGGTCGCTTGAAAGCCTTGTAGTCTTCTAATTGTCGATATTTTTCAAAAATTCTCCTTTGTTCCAAGGTTTTGGAGTACAACACGTTGATAGAGCTACCATTATCTACGAGGGTTAGATGTATGTTGATTCCACAGTGGTTATAGTGATAACTAAGGCATCACTTTGGTTTTGTAATATGCCATGAGAATCTTCTTTCTAGAACTCAAACCACTCAGACTCTTGCCTCTCTAGCCTATTTACGTCACTCCCTTCGAGAACTTTTTGCCAATTGATTTTCTTCTATCACTTGCTTGTGGACCTAGGAGAGTTGGCTGTACGTTCGCCTACCGATATTAACGAGGTGGTTATGTAGAAGATACTTGAGTTATTTCTCCTAGCTTGGCCACGAATACACATAGTTGACCTCGCTTGATTAAGGCCTTTACTTGTTCTTTTAGTTCCCATAATTCATCACCGTATGGTCTGCCGACCTATAATACTGACAATATCTATTTTGGTTGGATTCCAGTAAGTTCTTTAGAGGGTCGGGTCTACAGAAGACCTCTTTATCCCTTACTTAGATGAAGACTCCTTCTAGGGTTGTGTTTATGGGATGGTACTTTTGGAACTTTTTGAATATGGGCGAGGCTGCTTTATCTCCTTTTTGTCCTTCCTTCATTCAGGCATAGGACTTTTGTCCAACCTCTTATCTTTCAATCGACTTGCGATGTTGAGCTCCATTTTTCCTTCCTCTTGATATGAGGTTGCTTTTTCAACTTCTATGTGTTTTTCGGCTTGATTCAAAAATTCATGATAGGTTTCGAGTCCATCTTCACGTACGAACCTAATAAGGCTACCATAAGGGCTGCATCATCTGAAATTTTCTCCACCTCCATTGTTTGTTTGTTGAACCTATTGAGGTAGTTCTTTAGTGATTCGCCCCACCCTTGTTTTGTCCTTTTAGCCATTCCTTAAGTGTAGCTCCAACCATTGAAACCTATAAATAGAGCTAGGGATGCTGTAGCTAGGCTGGTCCAATTTTTGACAGACCTTTGGTGTAGCTTCCTGAACCATCTTTGACCTTTGTCTCTTAAAGTTAAAGGAAAAGCTCTGCACATAATAGCAACACTGGCTCCCTGCAGCTCCATCCGTAATGTGAACTTGTCAAGATAACTAAGGAGATATCTTTCTCCATCTTTAGCTTGTCTGGTAGAGGTTCATCTAATATATCCTTCATAAAACGAAAATGGAGTGGTGATGGCAAAGTATTCTTCCATTGCTCTTTTGTGCTTGGCCTCTAGGTCAGCTTCTTTTGTAGGTTCATCTTAAATGAAGCTACGAAGCTTACTTCTCGGTGTAAACAAACGTTGTGTACCTAGCCTATCGAACAAACTTTCTATTTTCTTTGGGTCTGTCTTGCCTGGGAAGGGGGCTCCTTATTTTTTTTCATCTTACTTTTGGAAGTTCTTCCATAGAGAAGTATGAACTCCTTCAAACTGAAGGTCACACACTTCTTTTTCTAGCAAGGGATTTCACCTTAATCTCGACCATTGGAGTGGTAGCAACCTGTTTCTATTCTATCCTAAAAAATAATCGATGGTTGGATTGTTTAAAGTCAACAACATTTAAAGGGTGTGAATAGGTGTATAATGCTGAATTAAAATAATTATTCAATAAAAAACAATAAGTCACTTGTTTATTATTTTTAGATGATTAAGTTTAATGTCAAATTAAACCATAAGTGTCAATCATACAATATAAATCAAAAGCATAAAAATAAAGAACCCCAAATTTGGTAACGAAATAAAACCCTTGAAGAACTATTCATAGGGATAAAAAAAATATTCTGGCAAAATTTGCTAAAACAATCCACTAGAAAAGATAACTTACAATTGGTCCGGACACAACTAAACTTTAGTAGACTCTGACTACCCAACTTGTAAATCACTGAAAAGCCTATTCGATTGTGCAACATTCACTTTCTAGCAACTCTAGATTACTTTTCCCTCCACGTGGATCACCAAGAATGAAGTTCATTCTTCTCCAATTGGAACTCCAACTGTCTCCCCCGAACTTCAGAACTTTAAAGGATTATTGGTAAAAGATTTGATTTTTGGTTTTTATCTTTGGAACTTTTATGTTTTGATCTTGTTGTTGAGTTAAGAGAATTATAAAATATGTTTATGATCTTCAAATGATGTTTTCTTGTATGAAAAGTTCAACGAACAATAGGGATGAAGTCTGGCTTGGCTATTTATAATATGGAGAGTTTGGGATTAAATAGAACTCTAAAATCTGTTAAAAATCATGACCTAAGGTTTCGTGGATATAACCACCGCTCGAGCGTCGTCTCACGGCCAGTGAGCTATTGTCCACCGCTCGAGCACTCCATACGCAATCATGAACAATTTTGTGGCTAATTGTTCTTCTTGTTCTATTTTTAACGTCTTTGAATCCTTCAAGACATATACCACCAACCCCCAACTCTTTGACTTTAATTACAACTCAATAACAATGATTTTGGACACAAAACTAGCCAATGCAATTTGGACCTAACAAACTCCCCATTTAGCATTCCGTGACAAAATTATTTATTTCAAAACTAAAGTCAACACAATCTAGTACTATTAACTCAAGACTCAGTACCCAAACTTCATCTCAACAACTTGTCATACATGTTTTCCAAAATACGTGAAATCAACAATACCACATGTAAAAGTAACAAGAAACTTACAATACAGCATATAACTAAGTTATATAAACAATGCAAGTAAAACATGTTACACTATGGACATCAATAACTTAGAATCTAAACATGACAAATTGAGATAGAATATCATAATAGCTACGCTAGAAATAAAAAATATGATATTGTTAATATACTAAACACTTAATATAATCATTAATCAAAACAAACAACTCCCCCGAACTCATATACTACTAACCTCCCTAAAATAAATATTATTTCACCCTTTGTATCATGAATAACAAAGGAAAACAAGTAACATAATCATGAAAAACACAGAGGGGAATGAGTGAAAAACTATGCATGTGGACAAACTATGCAAAACTTGTATGAGAGAATGAATATTTTTTTCTTTTTGGGATAACTCTTTTCATGAATTTTTAACTATAAGATCATGTATTAAAAGCTCAAATCATATGAACAGTTAATTTGCTGACTTATACACGTATAATTCATAAGTAGTAAACATTTTTCACATAACTCATTCTAGTGTGTAAATTGTATAAGCAACACGTGTGAAAAGTGTTTCTACTCTCCTATTATCAAAACTCAGAAGTGTAAATTAGTGAGAAATGGCATGCAAAGAAATCACCGGTGAATGAATATTTTCCTTAAATTATAAAAGTTAAACCCAGTACTAAGGGCATCAGGTTTTAAGATACCCAACAAGTTTAATTACTCAAGTAATAAAGACTACGAAGAAAATTATAAAATGTCACCAAAAAAAATTCTATGGAATTTAAATCTTTTTCTTTTTGGGGAATATACAAGAACTTAGATCAGCTAGTTAAAGGTCAATCCATATTCAAGGGCAACTCACCTACAGAAGACCGTCATCCCAAATGTCACATATGTGATCAAAACTCACTTACAAAATTTTAATGTGTGTAGTGCAGATGATTCATAAAATAGCCTATACCAAGTACTCCAAACAAGTTCTAAAAAAAGTTAGTCGAAACTTTATTCATCGTTCACTAATTGTACTAGTACTTGATTACAAAATTACATATCCAATAATATCACTTAAAAGTGTTATGTCTTAAAAATACTTTTTTTTTCTTTTTTCAATATTTTTATAATAATAAAAGAAATAATGCTAAACAAAGAGACAAGGAAAGTGTTAAAGTGTGTGCATGAATATATAAATATCATGAACAATGTAGATGTATGTACCTAAAGACCTACTCAATGAAGAACACAAGTGCTCTTACTATGAAGAGTAATGCAAGCAATGCCACAATTCACAACATAACGTTGACCAGAGAGTGAACTCTCCGACAAAAAATTTCTTAAAAGTATATGTAATCTTAATCAAATAACTCATCATTTTAGTCCAGTGGCCTACTTGATTATTCAAGAATCTAACATGAGTAGTGAGATCTTGTATGTTGTTCTGAACCAAAGGTTTATGGTATTTAGGTCTAATGTGATCTAACTCGCCACAATTGTGACAAATGGGAATGAACCTATTAGCAATTCTAGGTTTCGAGCTTTGAATCTTAGGTTCACAGAACGTATGTTGCACAGATGATTTCTGTCATATGGCTTCTACATTCTTAGACTTGATTGAGACAAGTACAAACTTATTTTCAGAAGAGGAAGTGAGATGAGAATGTTTTTTAAAAGCATAAACTTCTCCTATTTCCAGCTAGTTTATTCAAACCTAACATGTTGTCAAACTTCATATATTCACTTGAAAAAGATTGAAGTTGTGAACTAAATTTCTCAAGATCACTCATAAGAGTCTTACTTTGTAAGGACTCTTTCTCAGTCCTCAACTAATTCAATTTTCTAGTTGACTCCTCGAGTTTGATTTCTAAGCTCTCGTTTTTCTAGTTCCAGATCAAGTAATTTCTTAAAGACGGAGCTATTAACCTACTTCAACTTAAGGCTCTTCTCAAATAGCTAGTTAAATGCCTCATAAATATCGCGTTTATCTTCTAATCCTTCCTGTGAAGAGTCGGATTTCTCTATGTCCTCAAGTCTCTTATTCTTCTCTACAAGTTCACTCTTAACCACAAAAGTGAAAGCCATATAATTCATACCCTCATTCGGATTGGAGTTCTCAATATCATCATTGGAACTAGATTCATCATCAGTGAAAGTAGCATCCATAATCTTATCTAGGTTTTTTTTTATAACTCTTGCACTCGCCTCTAAAATGTCCAAAACCTTGGCACTCACGATACCTCATAGATTGAGACCTCTTCCTAGCATCTCTGGAATAACTCTTCTTTCTTTTATCTTTCCTATATTTACTAAAGTTATATCTCTCAGAAGGTAACTTATTATTTCTAAAGAATTTCTTGAATTTTTTAACAAAGTAAGCGAAGTCTTCATCCTTTATGGTGTCATCATTAGTCTGATCACTAGTCTCTTCTTTAATAGTGTTTAGGGCTAAAGACTCATTTTTCTTAGACATGGATAGGCTAAGCTCATATGTTTGGAGAAATTGTACAAGTTCTTTCATCTTAATAGCATCTAGGTCTTTGTTTTTCTCAATAACTGTAACCTTAGGTCTAAATCTTTCCAGTAGGGATCTTATTAATTTCTCACAATCTTAGCCTCAAGGATATGCTCACCAAGGTTAAAATTAGAGTTCAGTATATCATTCAGTTTTGCATAGGACTCATTGAAGGATTCATCATCATTCATCCTAATTTCTTTAAACCTAGTAGTCGACATTTTAAATTTAGAGTTTTTCACAGATTGTTTTCCTCATGTAGTTTCTAGGATATTCGAGGCTTCTTCCGCAGTTTCACACATGGACACACGCTTAAAATCTTTGGGGAAAATATTCATAAAGATGGCATGGATGCCTCTAGTATTCCAGTTACATTCGACTAAATTATCCTTCGTCTAAGTAGAGATATCGATAGGTGTAACGACATCAACAACAGATGTAGATGGAGCAATCAAACCCTTTTCTACACTAACCCAAACCCGTTCATCCATAGATTTTAAAAAGGCTCTCATCCTAACTTTCCAGTAAGCATAATTGCTCTTGTCAAAATATGAAGGAATAGAAAGTAATTGACTTATCTAGATAAATTGGGTCACGAATCGAATTATGCTCGAATGCCATTGAAAAATAATTGATGGTTTAAATGTTTAGACCAACAACGCCTAGAGGGGGTAAACTAGTTTCTAATAGGGAATTAAAATAATCAATCAATAAAAAGAAGTAAGTCACTTATTTATTAGTTCTAGATGATTAATTTTAATATCAAATTAAACCCTAAATATCAATCATGCAATATAGAACAAAAGCATAAAATTAAAGAACACCAAATTTGGTAACGAAGGAAAATCTCTTGAAGAACTCTTCACATGGATAAAAAAATTTCTGAGCAAACCTTACCAAAACGATCCACTAGAAAATATAACTTATAGTGGTCCAGATACAACTAAACTTTAGTAGACCCTGACCATCCAACTTGTAAATCATTAAAGGACCTCTTCAATTGTGCAACCTGCACTTTCTAGCAAGTCTGGAGTACTTTTTCCTCCATGTAGATCACCAAGAATGAACCTCATTCTTCTCCAACTAGAACTCCAACTGCATCTCCTGAACATCAAAACTCTGAAGGATTAATGGTAAAAGATTTTGTTCTTGGTGTTTAATCTTTGAATCTTTTGAGTTTTGATCTTGTGGTTGAATCAAGAGAATTATAGAATATGTTTTTATAATCTTCAAAGTATGTTCTCTTGTATAAAAAATTGTTCTACCAAAAATAGGGACGAAATATGGCTTGGGTACTTACAATATGGAGAGTTTGAGGTTGAATAGAAATCCAAAATCTGTTTAAAATCGTGACCTAAGGTTTGGCTAATATAACTACCGCTTGAGCTTTGGGTGCATTCAACGAGCGGTGGAGTCACTGAAATTTTCACTCGAGCGCTCCATGGGCGATCAGTGAGCGGTTTTGCAGCTATTTTCTCTATTTATTCCCCTTTTTACTCCTTCAAGACATTTACCACCAACTCTCAACTCTTTGACTTTAATTACAACTCAACAACTACGATTTTGGACACGAAAACTAGCCAATACAATTTGGACTTATCATATCATTTGCACTGCATTTGTAAGAAACTCTTTGGACTCCTTCATGGCTGAGAACTAGGGATGCCCGATCGTAGTGAAGTCATTTCCCATTTGAAAATTTCTTGGATTATCGGTTTCATTTGGATAAGTATGGGAACGGTTTTTAGAGCTAGGCTCATGGCTTTGTTTAGAGTCGATAATCTATGGCCTTTTGGAAATTTTATGGGAGATTTGGGCTATTTTTCATGAAGTCTTACTTCTAGTTCCAAACTATTGATGACTAAAACTACGTGGTGAACTTAGATGAACTTAATACAAATTTAGTAAATAATTTTATTGGAAATATATGAAAATAAATAATGATTAATTGCATTGGGAGAAGTTTTCTAGAAGTGTATTTGTTGAATACATGAGCTATGCCCTAGGAGGGAACCATTTATTTTTATTTGGCCGAAGCCATTTCAGCTACATTGTTGATTTAAAGGTGTGTGATACTACTCAAAATCTTAAACCCCTAATTGATTGCTAAGGTCGACCATACAATCATCATGACTCCTAGGTCAAAGCTATGGCATCGAACAATGATTACCTAATATTAGGTAATCATTGCCAACTCATGATTGGTAAAAAAATAGGGTGTTGACGTCAAGGTCACCACTCGTCATTCTGTGAACGACTAATAGTTAAGTGGGGATAGTTTGTCAATAATTGTAAATCATTGTTACAACAACCATTGTTCGAGCTTGACTAGTAGTCTGAGTGTCTGACCTATTAGTAGTATAAGAATGGTATTTCAACCTCTTATTTGTTGAGGTATGAGATCGGACTCTAACACGTGATGTGTGAATGTCTCATGATTTGTTACATTTGGAGTACAAAGAAACCCTATATGTTATGATGTTCATTTGGCATTTGTCAAGGACAACTGGTTAAGTATGATCTTTTACCTCGTGATTACATAATATTTTACATAATATTTTTTGATCTTATGCCATTGCATTAGAAAGTAACATGATCTATTACATTAGTCATTGCATGTTTCTAAGTCCAATATAATCGGTTATATTTTTGTTACAACTAGATTATAAATAACTTGATGGGATACCTGTGTGAAATTCTAAATGGGATTTTGTTAACTACTTATGAAGGTTTTATGAGCTATTTATTTATCAATTGCAATTTTTTTCGTTGAATTTCTTCTTCTGAGCTAGTGATTGAATTTTTTGGTATTTTGACGACTAAAAACATCTCCAAGAGACTCTTCAATTATAATGAACATCTTATGAATTATAGAAAGCATCTTTAAATTTAAAGAGTCAAAATTTTTACGCACTGCAACAATACTCTCTATTTGGCTCTTTATTTTGCTTTTTCTCAAGAAACATTTGTTGATTTCTCCGTATATTTTAATTTTTAAAACAGTTTTTATATGTCAATGGCCAATCAATTTAAATGTGATTTTAATAGTTTAAGAAGTAGAGTATTAAATGTGTGAGTTATTAAATGTAATCATTGTACATTGAGAATAGAGAGTGAATTTGGCTATTTAAATTTGGAGAGCTAAACTCACTCTCTATTTCAAAAAAGTTAAATGGAGAGTCTCTTAGAACTTATTTTCAGACATTGACTCTCTAATATACAAGAGACTATTTAAACATAAAATGCTCTCTATTTTAAAGAGTTAACTTTCAAAATTACACTCCAGTGAACTCTTTAAATTAACATTTTAATTTAGAGAGTGAGATGACTCTCCAAACTTGGAGAGTCAAACACAATATCTATAGTTAAGTGCATTCAAAATATATTAGTTTTCAATGGAAGAAAATAATATAATAGTTTGACGGAAAGCTAATGAAAATAAAAGATGGGAAAATAATTATTTTTTTTTTAGTAATAAAATTAAGTATTAAATATAAAAGGCATGTTAGAGTACTTAAGAATTTTTACTCTAAATTGTGAAATATGCCCTTTAAAAATAAAGAGTGTCTTAGATATGCTCTTAAAAAATTAAAATAAAACTATCTTAGAACTTATTTTTTTAAGTATTTACTCTCTAAAATAGAGAACATTTTGTATCACTCCAAAATATTTGATTTGCATTTTTCTTTTCTTTTTCTTTTTTCATTAGATTTAAATGTTATTAATTGTATTATATATGATTTAGAATATTCTGTTTTTATGAGAAATGTTTTTCTAAATTCTGGATGAATATGATCTTTTATTTGCATCTTTTCGGGCTAATATTGATTTAGATTTTTGCTGAGTTTTATGGGATTCAATTTAAAATTTTAACGTTTGAATGGTAATTCTGGATCCTAAAAAATCATGTAGAAAAATACAATTTATTGGGAATAAAAATGGTGAATAATATTTTAATATACATTTATTTATTATTTTGGTCTATTTGTGTACATTTCCCTTGATTGAAATGATAAATATTTGCAAGGATAATTAAGAAAATCCTAAAAAGGATTATATTGGGGCGTGGCACGTGCTTCTCTTTCGAATTTAAGTTTTCGAATAACTCAAATCTCCAAGATCGTTAAAATGCTAAACGTCTTCTTCTCCTATATCATTTCTTTTTCAATCTTTAAATAGAGATTTAATAAATTAATATAAAATAAACACACCGGGTCACTAAAAATGTCATTTCTAGATGTATGTAATGACCTAAGAACCTTATACGTGTTTGACAAAGAACAATTTTCTTAGATGAGACGGCTAAATCATTATTCTTTATGATATAAATGAATGTAACGAGCTGTTCTAAAAATTCTAAAAAAATTAGAACATCATCTATATAAACAATAATAAAATTTGAATAAGGATTGAAAATATCATTCATGATTTTTTAAAATTTTGAAGGAGTATTTTTTAGACCGAATGGCATAAAATTTCACTCGTATTGTCCAAAGAGAACATTGAAAACGATTTTGTGTCTATCTTCTTCTTTGAATTGAATTTGCCAGAAACCTAACTTTATATTAAATTAAGAGAAGATAAGAGTTTTGAATAATTTGTTATCTTTCTTTTAAAGTGATGGATATCTGATACATTGAAGCCCTTATTGAAGGGCTTATAATTGATAACAAGAAGGGGAATAACTCGTTCAATTTCAGTAGAATTATTGATATAAAAAACTGAACAAATCCACTGTGATATACTTGGACGGATCAATCCTTTATCAAGTAAATCATTGATTTCCTTGATGCAATGATCGGGTAATTTCTTGTTCATTTGAATTAGACAGGATTTTGTAGGAATATTTGATTAATGAAAATCAAAATTGTACAGAAGTGAAACAACATGTTTCTTCTTATCACAAGAGGCATTTGAAATGGTAGAACATATTTCATTTTCAATTTGTTTTTGAAAAATTGAATTTTTTTTCTTTTATTGAGAAGTTTTTTAATTTTTCTTCAGTTCTTTGAAATTTAATTTCTACTTTGATAAATTGAATACGTTTTTTCTTAAAATTGATGTTATTAATAATTTTTGAAATAGATACTTCTTTTAAAAAATTAACATCCTTATAAAAATGAAGATTTGTAAATTAAAAAATAAATGCCTTCAAGACATTTTTCCTTCTCAATTTTATTTCATGCCCCGAAATATTAAAAAATTGAGAGCTCTTTATAAAGCCATCCTTACCAAATCTGGATCGACTATCATAACCCGTACTACAAACCCTCAAAAATCCAAACAAATTGATTTTTCAAAAATAAGTATTCAAAAGTATTGTCTTATGAAGACTGGGGACAAAACCCTTAAGATGAGAAGAGAATGCATTTGTCCAAGGATGAAACATTCGAATCTCGTTTCAATGATTTTGATTAAATTGATGATTGGTATCATTTTTTCACTTTAGACCAGAGATATACTTTTGGTTTATTCTTTTCAACAAAGCATGCCCTTCAAGTTTTTCAAAATGGTTTCATACTTGGTTCGAATACTTTGGACTTGACGAGATGATTTTACTCAGTCTTACTTATAAAGGATTCGAACTTTTCAAAAAAGAGGTAAAAACATTTTTAAAGTCTCAAGAAAATATTTTGTTCCAATCCGCTTATAACTTCAAAATTTCATGGATCTTCTGTTGGGACTTCATTCTTATTCAAATTCCAAATTCAATACCAAACATATAATTCGGAGACTCGAAGTCAAATGGTGGTTCAAATTTCATGAAACAAATTTCTACCCAAAATCCATTTGTTCATGGATTCAATAGCAGAAAAATATAGGTATTCCAAAATTTCAAAGAAAGAACTAGAAAAACAAGGTGATTTTCTTAAATAAAAATCAAGATTATTAACTTTGTTTTCTCAAGGCAAAACGCTGGTAGAACTAGCAATTATTTCCGAAGATATTGCCTCTTTGGTAGAATCAACTTCAACGAAATCTAAATCTAAATCAAGTTCTTCTCAAACAAAATCAAGTTCAGAAATTGACCATCCTAAGAGTAATGAAGATGATTGCTTTGAGATAGAAATTGACGAACTTATTGCTCAAGAAAATACTCAAAAGAATTCAAAATGACTAGATGAACCCAGCTATTTGGACGAATATTGACGATACAAGGTTCATGCTTTAAGAAATAATTTATGTCAATTATATCTTCCACTTCAAAAGTTGTTTCATCCAGCGTTGTCATCATTCAAGACAAAGACAAATAATGTCAAAAAAATTTAATAAAGAAAACTTTAATAAAGGAGATTCCATTTTGATCAATTTTATTAAAGTCACTTTATAAAAGTTGGAGCATTATTTTAAAAAGAAGATGCTAATTGTGAATAGTTGGCATATATCACTATCTTTCAAGACTATTCAAGATTCTTTAAGATAATTCAATGAAGATTTCAAGTCCGAAACTTCACGTATAAATCAAGATCAAGACAGAAGTTCTCCTCAAGAATTTTTTATAGTGGGAGAAAAACTTCTCTAAGAAACTTAGAAAACTTCCTTGTAATTTTCTAATTTTCTTTACAAATATTTGTATTCAAATCTTTTAATTTCAAAATTTTTGTAATTTCAATTTTAATATTTCTTCAATAAATTTATATTTTCATCAAAAGTTTGTTCGATTTTATTTTCAAGTTCTATTTCATCCTACTACCATGTCTCATGTGTCATTTTTATTTTGAATAGTCTTGAAAGACAATGATATCCGCCAGCTATCTACAATTAGCTTCTTCTTTTTGAAATAATGCTCCAACTTTTATAAAGTGGCATTAATAAAGTTGATTAAAATAGAATCTCTTTTATTAAAGTCTTCTTTATTAAAGTTATTTGACATTGTTTGAATGATGGCAATGTCGGGAGAAACAGCTTTTGAAGTGGAGGATATAATTGAAATAAAATATTCCTTGAAGTATGAACTATGTATTGTCTATAATTGTTCAAATAGCTGGGCCCATATAGTCATTTTGAATTCTTTTGAGTATTTTCTTGAGCAATAAGTTCGTCAATATCTATCTCAAAGGAATTATCTTCATTACTCTAAACATGGTCTATTTCTGAATCTAATCTTGTTTGAGAAGAACTTATTATAGATTTTGATTTCTTTCAAGTTGATTCTACCAAAGAGGCAATATTTTCGGAAATAATTGCTAGTTCATCTGGAGTTTTGCATTTAGAAAACATAGCTAATAATCTTGATTTTTCTATAAAAAAATCAGTATGATTTTCTTGTTCTTTCTTTGAAAATTTTGGAATACCCATATTTTTCTGCTCTAGAATTCATGAACAAACGGCTTTTGGGCAACAAATTGTCTTATGAAATTTGGACCATCATTTAACCATGAGTCTCTGAATTATATGTTTACTATTGAATTCGGAATTTAGATTTTGAACAAGATTGAAGTCCCAACAGAAGATCCAAGAAATTTTGAAGTTATAGGTGAATTGGAACAAGAATATTTTCTTGAGGTTTTAAAAAAGTTTTTGCCTCTTTTTTGAAGAGTTTGAATCTTTGACGAGTAAGACGGTAAAATCATCTCGTCAAATCCAAAGTATTTGAACCAATTTTGAAACCATTTTGAAAAACTTTAAGGGCGTGCTTGGTTGAAAGTAATAAACCAGAAGTGTGTCACTGGTTTAAAGTAAAAAAGATGATACCAAGCATCCTTGTAATCAAAATAATTGAAACGATATTTGAATGTTTCATCATTGGATAAGTGCATTCTCTTCTCATCCTATGGGTTTTGTCCCCAGTTTTCATAAGACCCTTTGAATACCTATTTTTGAATAATCAATTTGTTTGGATTTTTTAGGGTTTGGAGTACGGGTTATTATAGTTGATCCAGATTTGGTAAAGATGGCTTCATAAAAAGCTCTTGACATTTGATATTTCGGTGTATGAAATAAAATTTAGAAGGAAAAATGTCTTGAAGTATTTATTTAAAGATGAATACCTATATACCCTTGAGGTTTCCATTTCAAAGATGGGCATTTGAATAGGTTAGTAAAATAATGAAAAGATTTTGAACGATTAACATCAGGTAAGTTTCCTGAACCAAGTTGAACGACTTTGTTGAAATTTGAAGGTGGAGTTTCTGGTATATTGAAAATATCTTTGTTTTAAAAATTTCCAGGTTTTTGGAAAGTTGAAATGTATAGAGTTTTTGAAACTTGAGTGGTTTTTTGAGAAGTAAGGGATTAACTTTGTTCTTCTCTTTTTGATCCTTGAATATAATCTTCAATTGAAAGTAAAGAAATTGAAGTTTTCTTCTTATTCTTCTTAGAAAAAGAATGCATCTCGATAATCTATCTTTTTTGCTCACAATTTTGATATTCTCACAAATCTCTCAAGAAAGTTTTTTCTCTATGAACTCTCTTGTAAGGAAGTCTGCAAGAACATTAGATTTTTCCTTATATGTATACTGTTTTAAAATCAAAACATAACAAAATAGCTTGTCATCTTGTAAAAAATTGTTTTGAAACAATGTTTTTAACGTCTTTTTTGTAAAATGTCTTCTAAAGCTTTGCAATCTGTTTTTTAAAATAATTTTTTTATTAATTATATTTCTTTTTTGACAGTGAAATAAATCTTTTGTGGTTCAATCCACACACTTGAGTGAAACATAACCAAATTTTCTTGATGAGACTCTTTTATAATTTGCTTTAACACCCCCACCAAAACCTATATTTGACGCATCGTTTTTTACAATAATGGAGGACGCTAAAGGGTCAATAATTGATAAGTATGGGATATTTTTTACATTTTTTTTTACTTTTTGGACGAATGAGGTGTGCTTTGCGTCCACGGTAGTGGATGCTTTTGCAGCCTTTGAAAAAAGGGAGCACAAAGTAGTCTCATAGTTTTGACAAAATTATCAACATAATTTACACAGTGTAGACCTAAGAACCTTATATGTATTTGACAAAGAACAATTTTCTTAGCTGAGGCTGCTAAACTATTATTCTTTATGATATGAATGAATGTATTGAGATGTTTAAAATATTGTTCTAAACTTTCTGAAAAAAAAAATTATAACATTATCTATATAAACTATAATAAAATTTGATTAAGAATTTAAAATATCATTCATGATTTTTTGAAATTTTAAATGAGCATTTTTTAGACCGAATGACATAACATTTCACTCGTATTGTCCAAATAGAACATTGGAAGCGATTTTGTATCTATCTTCTTCTTTAATTTGAATTTGCCAGAAACCTGACTTTCAATCAAATTTGGAAAAGATAATAGCTTTGAATAATCGATTCAAAAGATCTTTCTTTTGAGGAATTGGATATCGAATCCATTGAAGAGCAGAGTTGAGTTCACTCGTATTGTCCAAATAGAACATTGGAAGCGATTTTGTATCTATCTTCTTCTGTAATTTGAATTTGCCAGAAACCTGACTTCATATCAAATTTAGAAAAGATAACATTTTGGAATAATCTGTTTAACAGAGTAATTTTTAAGGTAATGGATATCTGGCCCATTGAAGAGCTTTATTGAGGGGCTTTTAATTGATAACGAGAAGAGGAAAACCTCGTTCAATTTCATTATAATTATTGACATAAAAATCTGAACAGCTTCACGCATATTTACTTGGACGGATCAAACATTTATCAAGTAAATCATTGATTTCCTTGATACAATGATCAGGTAATTCCTTGTTCATTTGAATTGGAAGGAATTTTGTAGAAATACTTGACTTATGAAAATCAAAATTGTACGAAAGTGAGACAACGTGTTTCTTTTTATCCCAAAATACATTTGGAATGGTAAAACATATTTCATTTTCAACTTGTTTTTGAAAAAATTGAAATTTTTTTCTTTTATTGAAGAGTTTTTTAATTGCTCTTCAATTCTTTAAAAAATAAATTTCTTCTTTAAGAAATTTATACTCTTTCTTAAAGTTGATATTATTAATAATTTTTAAAATAGATACTTTTTTTTAAAAAATTAACATCCATACAAGAAGGGGGATTTGTAAATTTAAAAAATATTTCTTGATTAAAAATATTTGTAGAAAGTCTTTTTGAATCAGTTTGAAATGGGTAAATTTGAACAATAAAAGGAGTTCCAAGAATTACTTCTTGGTCTAAATCTTTAACTAAATAAAAAATATTTTTTTGCAAAAAAATATTTGAAATACAAAGATGAGCTTTTAAAAGTTTATGTTGAATATTGAGTTTTTTGTCACTAGCACCATAAAGACGCTCAACAGTTTTTTCAAAATATTTTATAGGGATAAGACATTCTATAATACATTTTTTGATGAGCACCAAAATCAATTAAGACTCTAGTAGTAAGTTTGAATTCTTTGTTGATTACAATAATCATATTGCAGTACCATTTTTTAAGTTGAATACGAATGAAAACATTGATTTTTTATTCTTTTGTTTGAGGAATACTTTCATTATCAGAAGAGGAATTGAAATTTGCTTTAGAATTCTCTTGTTCCAATTTTTTTGTTTTCAAGAGAACAACTTTCATTTGACGTTCTAAGATTGAATTATTTCTAAACGTAGTTCAAAACATGAGACTTTTGAAGAAGAACATTCAGTATTAAACCGATTTAATATGTTTTTCATATTAAACGGAGTTACCGAAAATGTTAAAGAATTTGGAAGAAGAAGAAGAGAGAACCATTTCTTTAATTGAGGATATTCAATTTTCTCAATTATTTTTTGAATAAGTTCTTCTTCTTTAATAAGAACATTTATAATTTTATAACCACAAACTTCTTTACATTGACTTGTATTGGAATCAGAGGATTCTGAGCTTATATCAGCATTAGAGTCTTCTTGATGTTGATAAACAATTTCAAGTTCAGAATCAAATTCTTCTTTTGAACTAGAAGTGAGTAAATTTAGAAGTTCAAGTTTATATTCATCAATTTGAAGATTATTAATATTTCCTTTCATTCATTGGGTATTTGTTTGAATAATGACCTATTTGATTACATTTTCAACAAGTAATTTTGAAGTTTAGGAGTTTGTTTCCAAAAAGAATTTCCTTTTTAATATATGGGTTTTGAATTATTAGAAGGATATTTTTGAAATGATTTTTACTTTTGAAAAAATCGTTGTTTTTGAAAAGATATTTTTCTCAAACGAGAAGGAAATTTATTTTTTTTCATTCTTGAAGATGGAGGAATGATTTTCCCAAAACCATATTATTCACAAAAGTATCCAAGTTCCTTACGACTTTTAGATCTTTCTGATTTTAATTTTGCTTTAAGTTTGAAATCATTGTAGAGTAGTAATCCTTCCTAATTAACAAAATTAATAATCTCGCCATAAGTAAGGATATCATAAGGAATTGTATCTTTATACTGGAGTTTAATTGAATTCCTAACTCTTTCTATAAAGAGTTTTGGAAATCCAAAAATGAATCTTTCTTTCCAGAAAGATTGACTATAATCTTCTCGGATAAAAACTCTGATAAGGAACATATCCTTATACCAGTGAAAATCATGAAATTTTGGACAACTGAGATTTAAAAGAATGTCATATGTTCTATCTTCAAGAAGTACGGGAGTACCAATAAAATGTAGTATTGAATATACAAGAGTATAGAAACTATCATTTTGATGTTGAGTATTAACAGCATACTCAATTTTGCTACGATCATCATCTATAAGATAATTTCACCACCAGTGCTTAGGTTGTCCGGTGAAGCCACAAATTATATTATAGAAGGCAATATTAGAATTGATATCTTTCCAGATATATGTTACATGACATACAGCCATATCTTCGAGTACTTGAATAATTTGATATAGTCCATCAAGATTTCATTCGATGATTTCATCGCCTGTATAGGAAACTTGAGGTTTTTCTTTTCCTCATAATGCATATCAGGATAAGAAGGACGATAATAGTAATTTGGAAGTTTTGAGTTTTGACCTTTCAATTTATTGATTGAAAATGCTCATTTTCAATAAATTGTGCTTCAAGATCTTCAAAAGTAAGTATTGATATTTTTAAAGATCCAAATTTGGAAATTTAAAAAGCAAGTTCTTGTAAAAATTTTGAATCAGAAGATAAAGAATCTGGTTTTAATTGAGGAGTACTTTTGGATCAATATGTTTGAAAATAGTATCTGGATTCTTCTTCTTATCATTAGATGAAGATGCTTCAGATTCAGAATTGGCTTCAATTCTATTTGATTGAGAACAGACAGATTGAAGAACAATATTAGTATAATTGCTCTCATATGTTGTATGAATAAAATCATCTGACCTTTCAGATTGAAAAGTTTACCCTGAAGGATTTTTTCATTTTTTTTATTCACATGGGTATTTTAAGTAGATTTGACTTTTGAAGTCTTTTTACCAAATACTTTGAAATATGCCAACTCATAAAAACTTAATCTTCATGAAAATCATAAAATTCTTCCCATAAAGATTTAATTTCGTCTTTTGAAAACGTCTTTTTGAGAGTATGATTAAAAGCTCTAACAACAGGAGTTAGATCAGCTTTGAACTCATTTCTTCAATCTATGTTAGAAGAAATAACTTTACGTTGATTATCCAATCTTTCATATGGATTAGGCAACATGTCAGACAAGTTGGAGAGTCAGGATACTCTGAATCACCATCTTTGTCGGATGTATATTAAGTCTTTGGGATGTTAGGATTGAAATCAACAGTTTTGAGTCTTTCAGGAGAAGTTGAAAACCTAGAAGTTTGTAAATGAATTTCAAATCTATGTTCAGATCTTGAAGAATATAATCTTAGAAGACCTTTTAATGATCCATCAAATATCATCTTGGCATGTCCATCGGAAAATGAAATAATTTGATTTGGAGTATTTATAACTGGAGCAGAAATTGAATTTTGAGCATTTTCAAAATTCCATTCTAATCTTCTGGATTGAAGATTTCATGATATCCTTTTAGGAATCATGTTATTTGAATGAAGGCGATTAACTTCTACAAGAATGCTTTCTCCTCTTGGAGATGATCGAAGAACTCGAATATTGAGTTGAATATTTATAAGCTTATAATATATTCTATATATTAAAACAAATGATTTTGAATGATCATCAATATCAAAATTCTTTGTTTGAATATGAAGATTAATAGCATTAGGAATAGCTCCATCATTGAGGTTGTTTGTAAAATTTGGATAACAATTTGAAAAAATAGGACCACTTTCTAATTTGATTCTAAAACAGAAAGTAATGAATGTTCAAATTTGATAAGTCTCTTTTCTTTGAGAGTTAGAATAGGAATATCTAAACCAAGTCGAACAATAGTTTAACAGCAATTTGAATAAGTCTCACATGAAGATATTTAAATTTTCTTCAATGGGTTTAAATAGCATCTTTTGAAAATAAAATTATTTGAGATGATTGATTTTTTATAGTAATAGTTTGCTCAAAAGTTTTGATAACATAATTTTGAGTGAAATCAAACTTTTCTATTTCATAGATAACTCTTGTCTACTTTTGAAATAGTATATTTATGCAATTTTTGCAATTTGAAGTTCATGAGAATTAAATGAATCTATTGATGCAAATGCATGATCTTGATCAATTTCTTTTTCATCTTTATAAGTGTTTGAAAAATTTTCAATTCTACTTCTGTAACTGTCAGATTTTCTAAACCAAGTAGAAATTAAAGACGCAGTAGCTAGAATAGTACAATCACTATATATATATATATATATATATATATATATATATATAATTAAAGTACTAATAGAAAACAACTTTTCTATAAAAACGATAAATGGGTACACTTTGTACACAGTTTTACAATCAGATTACGTCAATGGCTATTGACTTTTTGAGTGATGGGCTATTAATCATTAAGGGTGTGTTTGAGCCACATTATTTTGGAAGAATATATTTTAGAATAGTGGATTGATGGAAAATGTATGGTTTAAAAAGAAGGAAAAGTTATTGATGTGATGGAAAATATTATTTTATTAAAGAATGTGTGGTCGAAAATGAGTAGAAGAATGAATATGAAAATTTTAATGTATACCAAACAGGGGCTAAAGTTATTTTCTACTATTTACAATAATAATAACTCGTGAACTGTTATAATAATAGTCACTAGTAAATAAAGATAAATATTAAATCCTACGAATACCATTAAGTGACAAAGTATCGCTAAACAACGTTAAATATCAGGGATGTGCTACTTGTACATTGCCAACTATGTCCCCACGGCGAGTTGGGATCTGCTGTTCAATTTGTTGTTCATCCAATTAATTATTGACACTTCATTTTAAATCAACATGTCACAAATTTGATGGGTTAATGATAAAGTTAATGAGAGTAACTTTGAAATAACATGTTAATTTAAAAAGTATGTGTCAATAATTAAATAAATTGACAGCAAATCTCAACTCCCCCATGGCAGGAGGACAAGCCAGTTTGCCCCATGCAAGCAGCAAAACTCTAAATATTATACTATGTCAACAAAATTAGAGGATTAGGAATTGCAGTTTAAATGAGCTCATATGAGAAAACGTAATATGGCTTTGAAAGCATATACCTGTGTACCAATTATTATACCTTTGCTAAAAAACAGACTGCTTTGAAGGGGAAAAAAAAAGGGTAAACTAGAACCATTTTCGCGAAATGAAATAAATAAAATATGCATATTACGCCTGTAGAAGACTCGAAATCATAACTTAAGTCGATGATAAGCCTATTGGTTCCCGTTATTAAAAAAATAAAATAAAATAAAAATTCTTACAACACTAATCCAAGAATTTATAATAGTAAATCCTAACTATTACTAATACCCTCCTGTTTTGCTAGTTATGGGATAATATTATTACACATTTCGAGGAGACGAGGGTTCAGATGATGTTTTCACGGAGTCACCTTCAGTAGGATTTATTGTCGACCCACTAGCAAGAGAGCCATTGCCTCCATTTTCATTTTGAGAAATAACCGCGATCTTGACAGCTGCTCTTTCCATTTCCGTCTCAAGTTCTTCTTCTTGGCGCAGTGCAGTGAACTGGCCATCTAAAGACCTGGCTGCCGCTAACCATATAAGTACAATCACGAGGAGTACACCTCCTAGATATGGAGTTGAATTTGCGAGTGACCCAAAGGATAATATCATGAACTGTTGAATCAGAGCACCTCCCGACTTCCCCAAAGGATTGCAGACGACGTCAATTGCTGCCTTCCCTTTAACCTGGTCCAACCACTCAAACAATTAGAAGTGCTCAAGGTGGTTTTATATAAGGTCGAGCATTCTATTAGCATCTAAAAGAGGAAGATAATTTATACACATTCTAGCTTCTCTAAAACCCAAAACTTGCAATTTCATTATCTAAAAGCTTAAACCGTTAAGAAAGAGGATACATTTATTTATTTAAATTTGGTCTTTGAAGTGCCGCCACATTTGTAGGCCAAATTTAATTTTTTTATCAAATGCCTGAAACATGCATAATAAATAGGTCGCAGTAAGACTTGGACTTATATCTCTCTGCCTGCTGTGATATCATAAAATATTTTAGAACTTTGACCACAGTACTAATTTTATAAATAACAAATACGTTATAAAACTATGAATGATAATTGTTGACGGTAAAATTATGATCTCCTCTTAAATTCACTAGTTTTGATGCTTAAACTGAAGGCAAAAGGGGAAGCGAGAGTATTTATAGATTTCTTTCAAAGCTTGGGGGCAATTAAGTCATTCTAGAAGGTTACAGGCAGCAGTTGTTTAGTGGTAAATTGGTAACTGATTCGTTATATATTCACATGTTATTTATTGGTTTTAGAGTCATGATTTTCATCTTTACCCGCGTGTATTTCAATAATGGTTTTTGCCTCCATTAGGGGATGGTTCGCCCTTTTTCTTCTGCAAGCCTTCTAATTACCCTCACCTATCTCTTAGACTTCGCCTAAGAGGGGTGAGCGCTCAAGATAGATTCCTCAATTCAACACTCAACAATAAATATTGAGATGAAGTGATGTATAATCACTAGGCAAGTAAAGTATCAAACCTTGGTGTCCTCGTCCAAAGGAATGTAAGCCATTTCCTTGCATGGATCAAATAAGCTGTACTTCGCACTCTTACTGAAAATGTTCTGCATTGCTCCCACATACACAGCTGCTAAAAGTGGAGTCATACCGAATTTGGCAAGAGCAGGAGCAAAAGGGCCACCAAACAAAATCAGGGAGAAGAAACCAACTCCTGTGAGAAGCAAGACTGTGGGTGTAATCTTTGCGGCCACTCCCCAACCATATTTGTCAAAAATCCATTGGCTCAATATCATCATCGTGAAAGTTGCTATTCCGGTAGCAGTCGAGAAGTCACCCATGAAGGATGAATATTCATTTGGCGTTGGAAACTACATAATTTAGAGACCATAAGAATTAGAGATGATATATAACAAACAGAAGTCGAGAAAAGTACATATTCAAAGGCCTAGTTTAATTTCACCTGAGCCTTAAGCTTTGATTTCCATGTAACTTCAACGAGATTGATGCTAATACCATATGCTACCACCAATGTGGCAAGATCCCTAATATATCTTGAAGATAATAAAAACTTTAAGCTCTCCATTGTTCCCATCCTCACCTTTTCCTGCCAGAAGATAAAAAATAACAGTAAAAAATACAGTGGACAAACATCAGCAAACTTCATTTCCTAATAGTAGACTATTAAACAAATCAAAATACTTGGCATCACCACAACTTTTTCCAAATGCAGCAGCGCAATGATATATCAATATGCAAAAACTTCAAACTGTTGAAAAGACAAGTCTGAGGTGAATTTCAGACACTTCAGTTTTGTAAATGCAATTCTGGTGTGGCCGTTAAATAAGTGTAAAGCTAGCTAAAACCACTGTTTCCAAACTTCTTCGTTTGGGAAACAAAATTCATTAGATTAAATATTTGAATATAACAAATAAAGCAAAAGCATCAATGTGGTAGAATACCTTCTTCTTCTTACTACGTGTGGGAAGAGGAACATTATGATTCACCCACCAATAAAGAGAACAGATAGCTAGACCCATCACCACCACGATACTCATCATTCCTTTCAGGGAGATAGCCCAACCATCAACACCAGGACCCAGATTTTGTCTCAATTGAGAGAAGTATTTAACAGTACGGCCAGAGAAAATAAGGGCAACATTAGCTCCAAGTCCAAAAAGAGGATAGAATCTTTTGGCTTCCTCAACAGTAGTAATCTGCAACATAATTTATCGAAATATGGTCGATATTTCTCCAAACCACATTGTAATTCAACATAAATGTGGTTAGCAGGCAAAGGCAGGATAAACTTCCCAAAATGATTTTTTTCTTTCTTCATTTTCTCTTATCACAGAGTTCAACAATACTGTGACAATAAAAGAACGACTTTTATCGCAGAAAAATAACGTCCCACAACTAGTGAATATATAAATGAGCCACCATTAAGAATATAGAGTAGCAAAATCTTTTTTGACAAAACAACTAGAATCCACACATTAGACTATACCATGTAGACAACAAAAAGTACGAATGACATATTTTTTACGAAGCAAAACTTTTGCTAATTCAATTGAAAAAAAATTATTGCTTGCTGATTCCAATTCAGCTCAAAAGTATAACGTCGATTATCCTAAGTTGGGAATCAATGGAATATGGAAACACAACATAAACAAGAGAATATATAAATATATACAGACTCTGATACTTCAACAAGAATATCTAAGAATCTTGAACCAGTTCTACTTGTCTATTTGAAGAACTTTGAAATACTTACAAAAGGCAATCAACAAGACAGATGATTGAAAACATATATATGCATAGATGTAATATGGGGTGAGCAAATTACCTGATTAGCAAATCCCCAAAACAGCACAGAGATCACCACACTTCCCCAAAGTTCTGCCATGACATAGAACAAACAGAAACTCCAGATCCTCATAATTGCAAGTGGCCCAAGAAACCTTGGACCCAAAATATTCAGAAGCTTATCAGCAAGAGCTGTGGGGTGGAAATAGTGACTGAGAGGGTACAACACAAACCCAAATGCACCAAAGAAGGCTATAAATGGCAAAATAACTGTAAAGAAAAGAGCCTCTTTTGACAGCACATTTGCCAATTTTGTATACAAAAGCATGAACCCAACAGCCATAGGCAAATTCACCCATGTTTTCAAGAAAGGTATAATTTCAGCACTAGACCCTTCAGCTGTTACCACCAACACATCCTTAGTGTCCCGAAGAATTGTATAATTGAACAAAATACAAAAAAACATCATCCCAAGTGGTATAATTTTCTTAAGGGTCACAAGCTCCATACCCATAAACTTGGGCGACTCTTTCTCTCCATACACAGGTTGCCCATCACCGGATGCTGCAGCTGCCTCAGCCCTGCAAATAGGGAAAGTTCTGTTCTTCTGACCAACCAATTGGGGTTTTGTCACAAATCCTTGAAATTTTGAAAACCCATCAGAAGATAAAGAGGACACATTAAAAGATTTTGGTTTTAACAAGGGATGCAAAGGGTTGAATCTATGCCTCAACCCCTGGGATGGTGGTGAATGAAAAGCTCTGATTCTGGGGTTTGAAGGTAAAGAAAGAAGCCCTTTTGTCTGTAAAACTGCTTGCATTTTTTCTCTATGCACAGAAGTTCCTCAAGAAACTCAAAGATACAATTTTTATGAAGTGCAAATAAGAGGAGATAAGGTTGGGAGATGGAGAAGAAGATTGTATCTGTTACTCCCACCAGGGCTGGCGAAGATAAAGTTATGCAAATATCTTCATGATATCTGGGTATTGAACCCTGAATTGAGATTCTCGAGTATACAAAAAGGAGGGGGGGGGGGGGGGGGGGGTATAATAATAATAATAAATCTGGGAAACAAAATACAGTGAGAAAAATCTTGTTTTCAGAAAAAAAAAATGATATTTTTATTTTAAACGGTGCATTTTTCTTTTTCTATTTTATTATTAAATAAATAGACAAGTATTTTTGACCGCTAATTGCAAAGAAATTTATGAAGAGGAAAGTAAGAAGAAAAGAATAGCAATCAATCAAGGCGGATCTTGGAAGTATCCAACTAAAAGTGCAAGAGAATCATGCGAAGAAAGTGCTTTTCATACCAACATTAGACGTATATTGGTAAGCTATATAAATGCCTCATTGGATTTTTTTTTATTTTTTATTTTTTTGAGTAATATTATTTAGCACCAATAATATTAAATACATATTTAGATGTCAACATATTATAAATCATATTAAATGAGACATAATTCATTATATTTAATTGCACATATAATTTAATGTCATTATTGTTTTACTTAAACTGTTGTTGAGTAGCAATTGTGCTAAATAACATTACTCTATTTTTATTTTTATTATTTTTGTTCTTTGAACTATTGCATTAGTCAATTTTAGGCACAAAATTGAAAATTCAAAAATTGGGTCAAATATAAGATTGAAAGTGATGTTTATATTTTGAATAATATTATCTAGTATCAGCGGTGTTAGAACACCAGTTTAAGTGACCACACTTTATTAGTTCAATTAAAAGAATTATATAATATTATATTTAAGTAAATCTGTCATATATTGACATCTACAAGGACCAACCCAACCATCCGATGGTGAACTAGAGCAGGAAGATGCTTGTTTTAGCAAAAATAAAGAAAACTAACATTTGATTTAAACTATACCTATTGTTTTCTTTGAAAGTGTTGTCATCTTTCTTCACGAGGAGAAGACATTCTTAATAAATAGAATTTTTAATATTGATTTTTTGGATTATATAGCTTCGGACATATCGAATATATATGTGTGAGTTGATTTCTTTTAGTCAATATCCAACCCATGTAAAAATTGCACAATTTCTAGTGATTTACTCAAGTATCCATTCATTTTCATCTTAAAAACAATAAGTATAGAGAACACATTAGGACAAATATAAGAGAGGATAGATGTCAAATTCGAGAATAAGTGAGCATTTTAGAGCACCATGAGAATAATACATTATTGAAAATCTTATTGAATTTGAAGCCCGATCCACTTTACAGATTGCAATTCGATTTTTCATGCCAAAGCGTGTGTGCGTTTTATTCCAAGCTGCCTGCTACGCGGAGTGTGTCCTCACTGCTGCGAGTTCCAATTGTGTGGCCGTGAGAAGGCAAATAAATAAGACTAACTCACGTTATTTAACCTAGTTTGATGGGTTAGTTTCAAGTTTTAAGTTTTGACTTTATTTGTGATTTTGTGCTGAAATTTATCGTTGCTTTATTTGCTTTTCATAATTTTTTTTTTTCTTTTTCAGTTTATGAATTATTTTTTAATTCATGTAAAGATGAGAGTTAATGGGGCGGGCTTGGGCGGGGCAAGTCCTACGCCCTATCGGGGCATTTTTCACCTCATGTCCCGCTTAAGATGTTAGGGGTAGGACGAGGCACAGCACTCATTTGTCCCATTAAATATTTTTTTTATTTTTTTATTTTTCTTCTTTAAAATTTCTTTTTTAAAAATAATGCTAAATGTGGTGAGTGAACGATACCCGTCCTCACTTTGAACTTGAGCCTCACCCTGTCAACCCGATGAGAGAGGAATTCTTGTCATGTTCAGGTATGAAAGCCCAAGAATAGCTAACCAAGAGGGGGGTGAATTGGTTTTTAAAAATTTTTCGAAGAATTAATCTAAATTCAAGCAAGTAAAAACTAAATAAATTAATTCAAATAGTAAGCGCAAATATAAA
>CAIGRP010065881.1:0-13558 GCA_903798385.1 Fraxinus cuspidata | reverse complement strand
TTTTAGCCTTAACATGAAGTATCGGGCCTATTGAGTAGACCGGTGGGATATTCTCATCATCAGAGGGGGACTTCATTGCATAGGCTTCCAAATCCCAGAAGGTATTTATCATAATTCCCTTGGTCTTTCTAAACTGTCTCGCCATGCTGAGGAACACAGCCAAGTCATCCTTTTTAAAGAATTTAGAAGGAAACACTTTAGCAGGAACCTGATTTATAAACGTTGGAACCAATAACTCAGCATCCGAGTTCTCGTACTCAGTGACGTCCAGGTTCTGTTTGTCGCTAAGACTCTGCAAAGGAAGATGAAGCCAAGCATTGCTGCACAATTTGTATAGAAGACATAAGCTGGGACCCCAAACTCATTGGCTATGTCGATCATGGTTGCGCAGAACATATCAATAATAAATCCANATCCGAGTTCTCGTACTCAGTGACGTCCAGGTTATGTTTGTCGCTAAGACTCTGCAAATGGAAGATGAAGCCGAGCACTGCTGCACAAGATGCAAAGAAGACATAAGTTGGGACCCCAAACTCATTGGCTATGTCGATCATGGTTGCGCAGAACATATCAATAATAAATCCAGCAAGTCTAATCGAGTTGGACTCATCATGGACTATTTTCGCTACAGCATCTCTTACGGGATCCTTTTGGCTTTCGATGAAATGTGTGAGAAGGCTGTTGGGCGTGGTGGGCTTGTCGAGAGAAAATTCTGTGAAACGCATGCGCGAATTGGATTTTAGGAACAAGGAATCGGTCTTCGACTCCATTGGCAACTTCATGACGAAGACAGTGATTGAGAGGCGTTCATCTCTATCAGGGAGAAGCTTAGCCATCTCAATAGTTGATGCCAAGTGACCCATTCCTGGAGCAGGAATGAAAACAAGCTCTGCTTTCTTTGTTTCTGCCATTTTCTTTGGCTCTTCAGTTCAGGTCAACTATAAAAAACAAGAGAGAGGCTAGATTAAGCTTCTCCTAGATTTATACTTGTATATATATTTGTATTATTAGCAAGTAAATGAAGAAGTGTATATTGTTGGAGAACACTCGTAGACTTCACCGCTCTTCCAACTTGTAGAAAATTACATGTTCAAGAACGCCATGGCTGTGCTGGCAATCTTGATTTTATCTGCTCGATTTTGACTTCTCTTTCTATGTCTGCATCAGTTAAACGAATGCTTCCATTAGTTTGTGTGCGGTCAGTAATCATCCACTAAAGAAAATAAAAGTCTTGTTAGAGCCCTTTTTTTTCAAAAAAATATTTTTTCAAAACTCATTACCAACAACACATTTTTCAATAAAATAATTTTACAGGTAAATAGAAACTTTTCTTTTTTTCAACCACACATCCTCCCAAAATCACCATTTGAAAATGCATTTTTTCCCAAAATGGGGCTCAAACAAGGGCAAAGTTTAAGATTAATAATTAAGATATCAAAATTATTAGTATATTTAGTATTTACTGGAAACAGGATTAAATTTTAATTAAGATATATACCCGCTAAGACCTACCTTCTTGAGACAGATTTGAATTTTCTAGTTGATAATAAACCAGCATGGTTATTTGCAGGTTTTCCGAGGATTCCACATTTATATTTGATTTTCTAATGATATATTTTGAAATTTTAAAAAATGTTATAAATAGTAAGTTTATTAGTGAATGACAGTTGTATCTTTACGATCGTAAAAATTATTATCATTATATCCATAATTCTTCCCTATAAATATGGGGTTTTAGTTATCAATAAGATACACACAAATTTATTGATTTCTCTAATTTCTTCTGTTAAAACTCTAGTTTATAAATCGTTATCGGCAGACTCTCTCAAAATCAAAGTGAATTAGTTAGAAGGTAATAAATTTTATAAACATAAATATCAAAATTAATTGGATAACACGTGAATTTTATGTATACATCTATTGGAATGATATTATTTCTGCCGCAAGTGCCTCAATTTGTTTCCTGTATACCTAGATTCTGCCGCCAATCATTACACCCGAAAAAGTGTTTGCCAAATTTTTCTTGAAGTAGCACATTATAATTCTGATTAATATCTTAGTTAGATTTTACTTGCACTCGAAGAGCATAATAATATAAAATGTAACATAAATTATGTTTTTACTCTTGAAGAGTAAATTCTTACATAATTTATTATTCTAAACAATAATATATTATTACTCCTGAAGAGATTATTATTGTTATTTTGGAACGAAATACGATTCAAACATTTAAATATATGACAAGAATATTGCAGAATCGTTTGAATCAATTAATACAAATTAATATTCTTGAAAGATATTGTGTTGCTCTGAAAGAAGCACATTTTTATATTTATTAATATTTTTAAAGAATATTATACTAATATTTTTTAAGAATCATAATTTAGACATTTAATGTAAAAAATTGATTCTGGATAACTGAAATTCTAATTAATTGCTTTTAAAGAAGCAATAGTTAATTTTATATTAATATTCTTGAAAAATATTGTTTTGAGACTCCAAAAGAGTCAATATTGTGTGATATGAAGGAATAAACTTATTATTTTAGTTATTTATTCTCCACTTAATAATAAGAAACCTATAAAATTTGTAATAGTGTTTCTTAATTGATACACTAAATTAACTTTTAGTGACAATTTTGAAAAAATATATATATATATTGTTTTGACCCACCAGAAGTTCAATAACTCTTATAGTTTAATGTTTGGCATGTTTAGTTAAATCATCACTGGATCAATAATGATGCGAAATTGAGAATTCAAATATTCAATGAATAATCAAAAGATTTTTCAATCCAATGAACTCCTATATAATATTTGTTTTTTTATCGACAATTGATCATTATATATCACTAGCTAAATAATGGTTGAATTTCCTATATTTCTAAAAATTAATAAAGGTGGTAAATGGACATCGTCACCCTCCATGTTAACCATCTAGATATTATTTATATCTAATAGATTTGATATTTCTACTAGATAATTGTATGTTGTTAGCAACTAAAGTTTGCGAAATTACTATTCGAATTTTAAATTATGGACATAATTTTCAGATTATACAATCAAGATGATGTGTCTTGTTAATGCTAATGATCCTAAATCTCAACATTTTGATAAGTGCAATTTTTTATACATATATACAAGTCCATGCATTACAAAAATAATTATGCCTAGACTCGAGGAATTATTGTTACGCCTTGCTACCGAGGCTCAAGTCAAAGCGCCACGTAACAAACCACGTGGGCAGAAAAGTCAAAAAAGACCCAATAATCAAAGATAAATCATATGAATGGTTGAAGCTCTTACGCAAGCACTACATAAAGAAATGGAAGAAGTCGAAGCTCTTCACACAGAGGACCAACACTAAGATTCCTTCGAGATCCTTAATTCACTTGAAGTTTATGAAGTTGAAGTGGTCTCTTACATGATCCTTAGACAATTTTTAGAAATGATTGATGTAACGTTTGTAATAAAGAATGTCAGGTATGTCAGTCTATTATATAGGGCGGCTGACTCATTATCAATATATTTATTGTATGATAGACAGTGATGTGAAGCCTCAGTCAAGGAGATGAGGTCACGTGGTTCTGATCCAACGGACACCACGTCGGCTGAAGCACTATAAATAGGTCTTCCTTGTAACTGGAAAAAAGGTTTGGATACTTGGACTTTAGACTCTTGAACCCTTGATCCTTGATAATACAAATGATCTTGAAAATTCTACGCTTATCATCTTGCTTTTTTCCATAAACATTAGTTTGATCTTTTTATTGGTTTACTTTGATATTCGATTGGTGATTTTTGCTAGCGCAATCATTTTTTTACACCCATTGGTTCTTGAACACTTTTATCTCACGTCGTGAAGTATCTCTCGCGATCACGTTCATCCTGCTTCTTACCGGTACTCCGATCAAAAGCGCCGGAATTTACTTGAGTTGGTGTGAGTGAATCTGACATCTATTGTCTACGTAAGCATCACGTTTTTCAGGGTCAAGAATATCGATAAATGGTTTAACATTATTACTTGTTAAATGCGTCCAATTAATTTAATTGAGAATAAAGTACTTCCCATTTCTTTTTAGGGAACGCTATTACGCATTATGCCAACATTATAATTGGGTTATGATCAAAATCTAATTTTTCCAGCAAACTATTTTGATAGGGGAGCACATGCAAAATTAATCCACCATAATGCATTGAAATAGAAAGTGATGAATGCTGAAAAAAGACGTAGTTTGAACCCTTATCTCAAATGGATGATATTTAATAACACAATTCGGTGATTGTCAATTTTGATTGGACAATTCTCTCGGCATTAGAGGGATGAATTAAAAAGCTGAAAACAATGTAAAAATGCAATCATCGCAAAGACAATTCGAACCAGAAGTTCAATGAATAATTCATTTAGATGCATTTACTGATAAAAAAGATTAATAATGTCACACACCAACTTTAAATTCTCCAACTCAAATTGGCTTCTGGAAGGACAATTCGTTAAGATTATATTTGATAAATTTATGGCACGCTTGAAGCGTGATTATATTCTATTTTAATACAAAATCTTTAAACGAAAAACGGAGCAATTAGTAAAGATGGTTCAATTAATAAGACATATACTCTTAATGAGTATTCAGACATAACAAATTATAAAATCTAAGAAGAGGTACATATACTTGATATGTTGAAAGTTGAGATATCTCAATCAATTATGTCATTATGAGAAAAGAAATCGAATCGAAAAAGAAAGGAAAAAGTTGTCGACAACACTTTTACACATGATGTATTGCATCATATATCGAGGAATTGAAATGAATGCGTCGAAATATATCGCTCGAAGTAATAATTTGCCAAATAAAAATGACGCAATTCTAAATTGAATTTACTAGAGAAATCCGAAGTCCTGATAATCTAAAGATGTATACTTATCCGAAAAGGAAACGAGAAAAGTAAAGTTGTAATATGAAATGTAAGACTCTTACACAATGAATTTTGTGAATACTTGTATAAATAGATAAATTTTCATATATTGAATGTAATCAGAAATCTCTATTCCATTAGCGTGACATGCATGAAGTTTAATATACATATAATAAGTGATTATAAATAATTTATCTTGTATGGTTTTTATACCATCCTTGAAGGATTTAATATGCCTAATGAATAATTTAAGTAAAATTATTATGAGGGGGAGTAAATAAGTATTGTACTCTTTTTTCCTTGACCAATGTTTTGTTCCATTAGGTTTTCCTGTCAAGAATTTTAACGAGACACTTTTGTGGCGTATTCAAAAGAATAAATATATTCTTTTTCTTTCATTATGATTTTTTCCACGGGGTTTTTCTTAATAAGATTTTAACGAGGCTTATTTTTTGTGTAATGATTATTTATAACATACAAGATTTTTACCCTCAAAGTAATGCTTTCATATGTATGAAACTCACGAAGAGATTAACAAAAGTTATTTTTTGAATCATCATGTTACTATAGTCATCAAGTTTTGTCCCATCAGATTTTTTTGAAGACATTGACGTACAAAACATTAATATTGAAGACATTGACATACGAGATAATGACGAATTAATACTAGATTTGAAATCAAGGGGAGCAACTTTACTTTTTTTCCTTCAATCAAGTTTTATCCCATCGGGTCTTCTTGACAAGATTTTAACGAGATATATATTTTGTAATGTGTCATTCAAAAGGGAGTTGTAAATGGTAAGTTATACCCCCGCAGTTTTAGAAATTATTATCATTATATCCATAATCATTCCCTATAAATATGGGATTTTGATTCTCAATAAAATACATACAAGTTTATTGATTTCTCTAGTTTCTTCTATTTTCTCTCTAATTTATAACAAAAATATTTTCTTACTACTTCATATTACATTAATTACTAATCTATCAGTCACATTTATATATGTTGATTTTCCTGTTTTTTTTTTTGTCCCAATTATATAGTGTTGTTTGTTTTCATGAGAATGTTTTGAATTGTTCGTTTACTAAAATACATTTACTTAATTTGCCTGGTTATAACCAATTTTTTTCAAATTTACAACTAGTTATTGATAATTAAATAAGGGTAAACTAGAAATTTCTTGGCAAAATAGATTTTTCAACAACATTAAATAAAATTTCTTAATCCTTGTCAAAAACAAAATCAACATATAAAAATGGGATGGAGAGAGTATAATTATCGAATATGACAACTGCATAATCACTCAACAACAATTTTACACTTTCAAGTTAAATATAAAGGCTAAAGCCAATAGTTGGAAACTATCAATACCAAGAGCCTCAAACTCGAAGAGAACATGTCAATAGGCACTAAACTCCTTGAAGTCGCATCATGAACTCCAAGTCTAGGTTTCACAGGGTGTCTTTCTTCTTGACACAGAANTCCGTGGTATTTGATTCAATTGGATCCATAGCTTTCTTATCGAGGGTCTTGAGCCGCAGCTCTGATACCAACTTTCACGGGGTGCCTTTCTTCTTGACACAGAAAGGGACACCGTGCGGCAGTAGTCTGCTCCTCTAGACTACCTTCTGCCTACTCTCGGTCGTTTCGGGACGAAAGTAAAATTTGATCACAATTTGTAGAAATCTTGCAACATAAAATTAAAATGCATTGGAAACAACTTGATCATTGATTGCTTGAAAGCTAGGAATTACAATTCATGAAACCAGTAAATTACAATGGCTAGTGCAGGGGGCGAACACTAGAAAAGCTTGAAAGATGTTTGAAAGACTAATACCCCATATAATAGCATTCGGAACAAAAACCTAAGTGACGGCAGTAGACATTTAAATGTCGAGGAATCATACTAAAATTTTCTAATTTCCAACTATTTTATAATTGAATTAAAATATTTACAATGTGTGCGTCAAGGGGCTTAAGTAAAGATGCGAACCTTCACACTAGGAGTGGATCAATCACAAGTACTACAACTGGACGAGCACCAGCTAAATTACTTATATAGTCACAAGCGAAGATTTTTCAAAAAGAGAGAGAGAAATGTTAGTCTCAATAGTCTGTGACTAAGTCACTTCGTTCCTGAAGTGGGCACTCACCTGGGTACATAGTCTAATAACTCTCCCAATGCTGCTTGTGGTCGCATATCTCAAATCTGATTAGGACCAGAGAAGCAGCTAAAGATAAGCACAAAGAAAGACCTATGACCATGAATAAGGCCTCTTCAGAAGTTGAAGAAAATCTGATTGCAAGAAGCAACACTAAAACAGTCTCCTAGCATCAATCCTTCAGGCTGACCATTTCTCTTCTGAAGCCAAGCAATCTCCTGATCCTCTAAAGTCACAGAACTTCCGTCCCAAGTTTCTCGAATACTATATCTCTTGAACTTCCAATATCCATCAATCTCCTACTAACTTCATAGTTGACGCAGTGATGGAGATCTCAAGTAATCACTGTATGAGACGCATACTGAGTCTACTTCTTCTTCCATGAAAGCTATCAAGCTTTTGAAGTGATCCTCATTCTCCACTTGCATAGTCTCCATCAGCCAGGTCTACTTGGGGTCTAGTTGTACTAATCTCATTGCTCAATCGTAGGCACTCCAAGGACTTGATATTGCTGCAAGATGATCCTTCCACGGTAGTCAATATCACTCTACCAATGGCTGGTTTTTTCTCCACGTCTCTTTGGTCATGGTCTCAGCGTCTAATGTGGTTCTTTTTGACCAAGGTTCCGCGTTGGATTCCAAGTTGCTTGGTCTATGTGCACATGTTGTTCTAAATGGCCAACTCAGATCAACCTTCTAATTTGTATTTTAACTGGACAGTCTTCTGTACGGTGGCCCTACCCTTTATGGAACCAACAACACTCCTATGTGCGCACACACCTATGGTTTTTTTTTTTTTGGCCTGGGCCTAGTTATAGCATTTCATCCTATTGTCAATAGGCCTCGTGGTGTTGGGCAGGTTGAATGCTTCCACTTTCTTCAAGAAACTGCTTTCTTCTCCTTTTCCCTTCCTTTCTGCACAGAATTTTACCAAGCAAGCAATTATCAATCCACACACTAAATAAACCTGAATTTACTTGCAAAATACCAATTAACTCTCAGTTAAATTTGACTTCAAATTTTAGTTTGAAAACGAGGCATGCATGCAGTGCCCATCCAAACACTGCTTGCCTATATCAGCCTTCAACCACTGACCATACGTCCTCAGTAAGGGTTCTCTCCTCCAGTCCAGACTTTTTCCTACTCACATTTCTGTCATTATCACCCAATTTCACCCACATGCAATAAGAATTTTTTTTCCATTTATATTTTTATTTTATTGACAATTAGATGTAAATGTCTCCAACACTATCTTCAAATGAAAAACTCAGAATCGTATTGTGTCTAAACTGAAAATCTGAATTTAATCCATTCTTAGCTAATCTTTTTGTGATTTTTATTTTCTGTCTCCAACACTATCTTCAAATGAAAAATTCAGAATTGGATAGAGTCTAAACTGAAAATATGAATTTAATAATTTTTAACTAATCTTTTCGTGATTTTTCTTTTCTTTACATTCATTTTCAAGGTCTTTACATAAGAATAGTGTCATATTAATTTATTTTGGACTCCTAAGCTCCACTCCAATTTATTTATCAGATTATCTCAAGCAAAAAAGTGAGTGTATACAGTATATGAATAATGAATATGCACCAAAAAAAAAAAATACAAATAACAATAAAGAGTAATACTTAATATGCTCATAGGCTAAGAAGCACGGACACGGAGTAAAAGATGAGAGAGAACTCTCTACAATTATGGCATCATGGTCTGGTACTAAAATTTATAAATTCCAAGTGACCATTTTAATTTGTTAAGCTTAAATTGATGTCAACGTTGTAAGCATGAAATACAATTTCATATTTTACATTATAACTAATAGCTCTAAATTAATGGCTCTAAATTAATGGCCTAAAAAACAGAACACAAAATCTCTACACCTTCGTATATACAAAAGGCAGTTTTATCAAAGTGTGCTTCAGATGTCAGCTAAATAACCACCATGAGTTACCGTGTAAGGATCTTCATAATTCAAAATAATTGTATACCATGTAAAAACTACATATTAAATTGATAAGCATATCAAAGAAATAGGATACAATCTAAGACTGGATACTAAATATAAGATTTATTTTTCATTCCTAATCTTACTACTTTAATCATACTTAGTCTTGGACATGTTTATTTGGTTATTTCTCTGTCTAGCTTTCTTTCCAGCCTATTGAAAGGTCTTAATAGCTTTTGAGAGGATGCTATCCAACTAAGAAGTCACAATCAAGAATTGATGTTTGTAGTTCTTATCCTTCACATCTCATCATAGTCAACTAAATTAGAGATTTAGGACAAAATATGAAGCTCTAGAAGTGGCTTATGGTGAGAAATATGATAGAAGTAGAAATAGAGAAATTGAGATGGAAGCAAGGGAATGAACTCTAACAATCATTCTTGTGTTTGCTTACGAGATCACATCTATAGCTAATTAACGTCTCACAAATCTGATATAAAAATTTAATTGTTGCAAAGTTTAATATTTACTTCTCTGTTTGAGAAATGGAAGCCTAGAAACACATTAATAGGACTTTCAGGATAATAAATTCACTGTTACTCAACTAACAAGATAACTTCGTCCTTTGACCAACTCATTGACTTCCCTTTACCATAGGCCAACTTTTATTTAGAAAATGATAAGACTTTATGATGCAAACTAGGCATGTAGTGGCGACACAGTCAGAATTAGATTTATTGAGTTATTTTTATTACAAGTATTTTCTAGTTTGACATAATTTTAGGTTTATTTCCTTATCCTGTTTCCTACCTTCTCTCTCTCTCTCTCTCTCTCCCTCCCTCCCTCCCTCCCTCTCAAATTTAGTCAATGTGATTGTTCGATACTTCCATAATGGGTCACTTTAAGATAATAAGCAACACTTGAAAAAGGAAAGCAGTAAATACTCACAAAGGATATCGAAATGCAGACTTTCTGGTGTTTCTGGATACTTGACTTCATGTCTTCGATAAACCCTTAATGGTGTCTGCCACTGATTTCCAACGGATAATCACATCATAAAACGGAAAGGATAATCACATCATAAAACGGAAAGGAACCTCATAACTACCTATGCATTGGAGTTGAACTTTTTGTCTCTGCAAGGATCAATCTTGTTCTTCTAGACCTTCCCCGTGTCTTTATTTTTTAAAATTGGTTACTTTCCCTTTTCGATTTTGATACTCTATGACATTTTCTTCAAATGCAATTTACAATAAAAGAACAAAATGATTTGGGGGGAAAATGAATGATAAATAAGTAGGAAATTGTATAAATGACCACTAGAACTGGAGCGAGTTGTTTTTATTGGATTAAATTAGCAATTCTAGCAAACAAGCACACTCTTGAAATCTGCCATCCTCACTAATCATGAAGAAAGATTTGGGTAGCATCACATGTAGCAGCTATCATATAGCAAGCTTTATAAGATTTTATTACCTGCTTCAGAATCTGCATAAGCAAACCAACAAGGACCTTCAACATCAACTCAATACTGTCCAATTTGCGAAGAATACACTTCCAATGTGTTACCTTAATGATACAGCCACAAGAAGTGAGTAATCCATTAGATCGAATATCAGGAGCTTCCCATTTAGTAACATGGAAATGAAGGGATTCCATTTTGGAAACAAAACTTTCTCAGTCTTCCGGCTCCAAAGTCCAGCCTTCACTTGATGGAAAAGGCGGCCTGTAACCAGCATCTTTAATATTAGCTGTCAATCTGTCCAGCATTACATATATCTCAGAAGAGTGAGGGTGGTGGTTTTTGTCTCTGGACACGTAATAGTTTGCATAGCCAGAAATATTAATCCAACTGCAACCGATCTCCTTTGTCAAACCCCTTTCCAGCATTCCTTTCCTTACACTATTCACATACTCCCAGTTTCCTTCTTCAGCATGTATATTAGAAAGTAAAATATGATAACCTGATAAGCTATCTGCTCCCTCCATTTCAAGCAACTTACTGGCAACAGTTTTTCCCAACTCAAAATTTCTATGAATTTTGCAGGCAGCTAAGAGTGATCCCCAGATTCCCAGCGTATTACCTTCTTCACCCAATTTTTCAACAAAATTATATGCTTCAACCACCCTTCCAACTCTTCCTAACATGTCTACAACACAAGCATAATGCTCTGTTGAGGGTCTTATGCCATATTCAATCTTCATTGACTCAAATATTTTAAGGCCTTCATCAACCAAACCAGTGTAACTGCAAGCAGACAAAACTGCTACAAAGGTAACGGCATCAGGGTTTATGCCATATTCCCTCATGGAAAAGAATAGCGTGATGGCTTTCTCACCCATTCCATGTTGGCCATAGCCCAATATCATATTTGTGAATGTGACAGAATTCTTTTCAGGGGATTTCCAGAAAACAATTTCAGCATCAATAATTGCACCTGATTTTGAGTACATGTCCACCAGGGCAGAGCTGACAAAGACATTAATGTCCAAGAAATTGCGAATGGCAAAACCATGGATTAGCTTTCCTAGTGCTATACTTCCTGAGTGACTGCATGTAGGGAGAATTGAAGCTAAGGTCACAGCATTGGGCATGACATTCTGCTCCAGCATATGCCTGAAAACACTAAAGGATTGCTCAATCCTCCCATTCTGTGTGTTCGCAGATATCATTGCATTCCAAATGGCGGTATCACTATCATTTGTGCAGCTTCTACAAAAGATAGTTTGTGCTGCCTCTATCAAACCTGATTTGGCATACATGTCTATGAGATAACTCTCAATCCCATCAAATCGAATACCATGTCTAATTAGGTAAGCATGTGTCTCTTTACCAATATCCTGGTTTCTTAGATTTGATGCAGCCGAAAGTAGTGCAGTAATTGTCACATCATCAATTGAAAGCCCCTGCTTTTGCATCTCATAGATAAGCATTAAACCTTCATTGTCCAACCCATTTTGTATAAGAGCAGTGATCATGGTATTCCAAGAAACAATATCTCTTTCCGGCATTCCACTAAAAACTTTAAAAGAATCATAAATACAACCGCACCTTGAATACAAAGCTATTATGGCATTTAGCAGAATAACTGATGATGCCAAGGAATTCTTAATCAGATATGAATGTAGTTGCTGAGCAACATCCAACTGTTGTAACTGTGAAGCTGCAGTTAGAGCAGAAAGGAAGGTGATGTCATCAATATTATCATCGTGCTGTGCTTCCAATGCTTTAAAAAAAACCTTAAGAGCGTCAATGGGGCAAGTATTTTGAATATACCCACCAATCATAGTATTCCAAATCTCTGCATTCTTCTCCAAACAATTCTCAAATATCTTATTAGCAAATTCAAGGCAACCAAGCTCTGAATACATCAAAATGGCCGAGCTCACAACAAACAGATCATTAGCACACTCACTACCCAGTTTTATTACCATCCCGTAAAACAAATTAGCAATCTCAGCATCTCCTAATCCCGACACTGCCCTACAAACATTAACAAAACTAACAGCAGTGGGTCGAATACCCATTTTCATCATCATCACAAAATGCTCAACGGCCTCTGGAAATCTTCCCCTTTTTGTGTACCAAGAAAACATAGTATTCCAAGCAACAACATTGCGTTTAGGAATAGTATTAAACACACTTTCCACTAAATCACATCCAGAACTATTTGCAGAGCTCAAAAGACAAGTAACATACATGTTTAACAGAGAATTGTACAAAATCCTACTGGGGTAGATGTTGGAACGTAAAATATGGCAGTGCAGGGCTTTACCAATTAAAAGTTGCTTCGCTTCCGTACAGGCTTTAAGAGTGGAGGAGTATGTGTAAGCATCACAAATATGGGGGTGAGAAGTGGATGTGATGGTCCACTTCATGCGGGAATAAAACTCGATGGCTTCGTGGGGAAAGTTGTTGCAAATGTAGCCAATGATGATAGTGTTCCAGAGGACAGTAGTCGGATGTGGAATTGAGTCGAACAGTTGGCGGGCGAGATGGACTTCGCCATTTTTGCAAAGCTGACTTAGACGGTATCTGATTGTTCTGGATTTTGGAGGTGTGTCTTGGTGGAGTTGGAGATGGCGGGTATCTTGGGGAGTGCATGCTTGTTGGTCAGAGAGTAGGAAGGAAGAGTAATTGTGATGGTGAGTTTGAGAGACAGTGGATGTGGTAAAGGGGACCGGCAATGCCGAAGAGGACATGGCTAGTCGCATTTTGGTTGGATGCTAATGCTCAATTCAGTGTTCCCATATTGGCATTTCAGATAAAATCTACTTTTGTTTTATTAAAATATCTCAAATTTCTTACTTCATTCACCTTGACTTCATATCTCGTCAAGTTTGAGGACCCTTTCCTAGAAAACAGGCATGGCACGACTGCTGTCATTGTTAGAAATTAAACTAGTTGCAATACAGTAAAGTGCAGAAATAAAACTTATCGACTGATCGAGTCTCGTGACAGCACGATGTCCTAAAGCGAAATTGCCCGTCGATAACTGCTGCGATCTCTGTGGACAATCACTTCCAGGATACAA
>CAIGRP010065873.1:0-37731 GCA_903798385.1 Fraxinus cuspidata | reverse complement strand
CCAGTCGCCTCTCTCTCTCTGCTTGATTTCAATTTTTGCTGGGACTTGGGTCTTGGGAGTAAACAGTAATGATGGTCTAAATGGACCTCACTTCTGGGTTCTGGCCTGTGGCGAGCTATGGGGGGTGGTTATTGATTGGGTTGGGCCCTTTCAATTTTTGTTTGGGCTTTTTTTAAAAAAAATACGGCCCAACTTAGTAAACCAAACACATTTTATATACGGCCCAACAATTGGCTAATGGACTGCAACTCCCAGCTCCGCCCGCCAGTCTTCTTCTCCGTTTTTCGGCTACCGCTGCTGCCTTCAGGGACTGAAGCAGTGAAGCTCCTGGCGGACCTAGCGCGGGCGGCCACGGGGGCTGGCCAGGTGCTGGGTCCGCCCCTGAATATATGTATCTACAATATAAAAGGAGAGGCTATTGGATAAAAAGTACACAATTCTTACAAAGAGGATGTTGTATCAATTCAATTTGTGTTTTTATAACCATATAGTGTTTGGCTAGTTGTATAAATGCTAGAATAACGACAAATAAATACTTTGATGTTTTTATATTTAACTTCAGACTTTGATATTTAGATGTACATTATAGGAACATTGTAAATCTTTTGAAGGAAGAAAGTCGTTGGATTTATTTTTATACTATTCCTACGATGTGCAAGAAATATATGAAAAACTAGTAATATTAACAATGCCAAAAAAATTGGCATAAAATGTTTAAATCTTAATTTCCTTTTTATTCATCTTTTTATTAAATATATTAGATAATTTTAGTTGTCCATTAATTGTGAAATTAATATTCACAAAATATGATTAAGATTCTATAAATTTGTAACAAAAAATAAAATATAACCTTTAAAATAAAATAAATAAATATTTTTTTCTAAATTAAAATTAAGACAAAAATAAATAAAAAGGCAAATATAATCATAAATGCAAGTGTAACATAAGATTGAAGGACAAAATGAGAAATTTATTTTATGTAAAGAGGGGAGATTTCTTAAATTTTGAAATGAAAAGAAGTATCTTTATAATTGTCATTAATTTTAGGGGAGGCTTCTATTTGTAGTCATGTCAACGAGTCGAGTCACGAGCCACTCGAGCAAAAGAGGTTCGAGTGTTCTTTTTTTTGTTTTACTCGAGCAAAAAATTGACGCTCGACCCGAGCTTTCGGGTCAAGCCTTAGTGGGCTGAGCCGGCCCGATTTTTTTCGTGCCAAATCTAATTTTTTTCTTAAAAAATTTAAAATTTGTGTAATTTATACGTACTATAAATAAAAGTTAAAACTTTCATCATTTATCTGGGTTTGGGATCGACTACAATAATCGTAAACAAAATATTTTATAGCTGCCTGCAACGTGCAGGCAGCTACTTTGTTTGAATTTTTTGAAATTTTTTTCTCTTCCTACAAGCTACAGCTGATGCTGTTTTCAAATTTTTTTTTTTAAACGGGCTCGACTCGTTTGGGCAAGCTCGAGCTCTAACCTTTGCCCCAAAATGGGGTTTGGTGGTTCCGAGCTTGGAGACGAGTCCTAGCTACCCGACCCGACGAGCCATTTTGCCATCTTTATCTGTATGTATATAAACATACACGATTGATCTATGCACCGATTGAATAACAAGGTATATTAATTACCAACAAAATAAATCTAATCATTTTATGAGGCTCACCCTATTTCACAACAAATCTATCCACACGCTTGAAGAAGAAATCTATTCTATGTATATAATTTTTTTGCAAAATGTTATTTATTTATTTATTGTAGGTATGATCAACAATTATCTTACCATAATCTAACAAGAGAGACAAAAAAAAAAAAAAAACTTCTTACTCTTGAACGAGGGTCTTAAGTGTCACTCTTTAAAGAGTTTCTCTTTAATTTATCTCTCTTAGAGCATCTCCAAGAGACTCTTTATTTTTAAAGAGCATATCCTATCATTTGGAGAGCATCTATAAATTTAGACAGTTAAAAATTTGAAATACTCCAACAAGTTTTTTATATTTAACACTTAATTTTATTACTCCCAAAAAAATATTTATTATTTTTCTTTATCTGTTATTTTAACTAACTTTTCTTTAGATTATTTTATTATTTTTCAACATTGAAAATTTTTTAATGTATTTAATTATGGAGAGTGAGTTTGGCTCTCCAACTCACTCTCTAAATCAAAATGCTAATTTAAAGAATCTTTTGGAGTATGATGATTTTGAATGTTAACTTTTTAAAATAGAGAGTATTTCATATTTAAAGAGTCTCTTGGATATTCTCTTATCGTGGTGGACTAATTCTTTAATTGTATAGAGACAAATTTATCCTAATTGAAGTGGTCGACCTTGATTTAAATGTACCAATTGTCTACGGAAATGATTAGTTAAGTTTATCATTGGTAAAGCAGTTAACTAGACTTATTGGTTGTTCACATTATAGATGAATAATTACAGATAAGACATAAATAGAATTTATTTGACCCTTTAGCCAAACACAAGAAACTAAACTTGGTCTTAACTGCTAAACACTATCTTAAATCATCATTATATTTGTGATTAATTATAGGAGATGAGAGTTAAGACATCTTCCTTTTCGGCTATATATTTTGTCTTTAAACAGTGGCATTCGCACTATGCTCATTTGTTCTGGTTGAACTTGAACTCTCCTTTTTTTTTTTCTTTTGAGGAAAAGTGTAAGTAAAAATATGAAAAAAAAAAAGTAGTAAAATGTTTAAATATGGAGTTTGGAAATAAAAGTGCATATGGCTAAAATTTACTTGAATCATCAATTTCACGTGTAGAGAATATAATTTAAAAAAATGTAAACAGAATTAAAAAAAAAAAAAAAAAGAGGGGAGAGAGATTCCAACTTGAGCTTAAATTAATTATAGAGTAATTGGCGCAAAACCTCTTGACATTGTCTCTATTTCAGGATATCTCTCAAATCATTTCCAATTGGCAAAAAACCTCCCTACCATCCAAGTTCTTTACTAAATCATATAAATTCACTTAAATAAGGTAAAAAAAAATTTTTTTTTTTAAAACACAGTTTTGAATCCAAACTTTATATTTTTGTAGATTATACCTAACTTTTATTTGTATCATCCACAATCTCACAAAACAATCAAAGCTTCATCAATGTCACAAATTAGGTTATAACTAAATTATTTAATACTTAATATATAATATATTAAAAATTATAGATAAGGAGGTGCACTTAATCACAAATCAGCCTAAAATAAATGTGAAAAGAATAAAGATAAGGAAAATTAAGAGAGGAGAGAGAGAGAGAGAGATTAATTAAATCATGACTAATAACTTCTAGATTACAGAATAATTGAAACATACACGACCTACTTTAGTACAAATGAAACATATTAAACTTTATTAGTCCAATGTTATCAAATTGATCTGAAAAATCCTTTTTTTTTTCTTTATTTAGTTATATTCCAACTCGTTTCATTTTTATTTTTTTTTAACAAATGAATATTCATTTAATTTTTATTCTTGACTCTTATTTAGTCACGCTGATCTTTGATCGTCTACTTCTTTTCAGTTTAACGTTTGGATCAATTTTTAAAATATTGGATAGAACAACTAACAAATTATTCCAATCATTCTATGTATCGATGTTCTTAATTCTATTTAACTAAATTTAGTAAAACATGACTAGGTTGATTCTATGGGCGTGGAAGTATTAGTTTTTTGACTGTTGACTCGTGGGTCCAAAACAACTAAACAGTTACTTGGGATTCAGGCAGTTGATTATTGGGTCAACCACATTAACTGCCTTTTCTAGACACCTTTCTTTGTTACTACTTTTTTTCATTAATATGGAGTCTTTTTCTCTTTCTTAATTTTACAATTATTTCAAAATTTTTTTTTTTTACACAAGAATTCATTCATTAGAACTAAAAGCTATAATGTTTACAAGGAGTGGAGGTATCAAGCCAAAAACTAGTTTGGAAATTTACAAATGCGTTTCTTGCTAAAGCATGTACAACGCGGTTAACTTTTCAATGTTCTATAAACGCCATATATTAGATTTTTAGGTGAAATTGTTATCACTATTTGAAAATTTAATTCAAGTGTTTATCTGAAAAGGACAAAGGGTCATGAGTTGAGCCAGAGTCGAAGTAAAATTATTAAACAATTAAATAATAAAATTAAAAGTCAAGCATTAGGAATTTTTATGTGAATTAATGGGGTCTAAGTTTTCACTAGTTGGTCCAGAACCAAACTGATTTTCTATTTTTAATAGTGAACTGACTCGTAGTATAAAGGTTAGAACCAGCAAAAATCTTAAAATTAAATATTTCAAATTCAAAAATCTGTTTCGAAAATCTCTGAGTAAACAATTCACATCTAATCATAAAATTTCAATTTAATCAATTGATTTTTCAATTACGAAAAATGTATTTAATTTGATTCATGAACTTTAGTCAAAAAAATATACTTTTATTTATTGAAAATTCTACTCGTGCTTCTTTTTCCAAACAATTTAAAACTTTGATGCATAACATGCACAATTGCTAACTTTGATTATTATTTTTCCACACGTTTTCATGACTAAAACATTGTCTTTCTCTAATTAAGTTGGGCCCATTTTGGGGTTTTCCGAAAAAGGATTGGACCAACCCACTCGCCGTTTGTCACGCATGAACGGCCGTCCACTTGGCTTGAAAACACTGTTTCAGTGCCGACTCTTTTGAATTTAAATGGTGTAAAAATTGGACTTAAATATCAAAATTCTAAATTTCAAAAGACCTAGTAGAACCCCTAATTTGGGTTGAAACCCCATTTAAACCAAAAATAATCTCTTTATTTTTTTGTCAATCATCATTGACCCTTAAAGTAGGTAACGGCTAAGTGATGTTCATCACATTTACGTAAACTCTTAGTCGTCCACGAACACTTAAATTATAAATTCTTTTATTTCACTGTATACAATATAATTCACAATGGACACTTTTTTGTCAACATGGACACTCGAAACTTTTGTATCCTACACTCTAGAGTATGAATTCTAGATTAGCCTTAGCATAAATTCCAGATCATTCACAACACTCGTGTTACGCTTTTTCTATATTCAAAAGAATATTTTTCTTAATTTGAATTATTAATCAAAACTCGTAGAATCTTCTTATAAATCTGGATCAATTAGACTTAGATAGTAAAGATGAGAAACAAAGGTAAAGATGATTTCTTGACTTTTTTGATCGTTTTATTGCTTCGATCTTTTTTCAGTACACGAAACAAGACGATGGAAAAGATAAAAGTGTACTTATTTGAAATAATTCCAAGAACTCAATTACCAATTAGCAGAAATATAATTTTGGACAGTTAATGTAACACTTTTGTGCCGTGCCACAACAAAACGTACTTAATTTCTGCTTGTAAAATCTTTAACCCTGTTAGTTTTTACTTGTAATTATGGATTAAATAAAGTAACATTTTGATGAATCACAGGCCTGTGATTCATTTGGGTCCACTTATGACCGCCCAAAGAGAGATTTTGTTCTTTTAAATTTTTAATAGTCTAAAATACATACATTTCACTCCAACCTTAAATGCCACAAACTATAGACAATCGAAAGGACACTTATCTGAACAAGGATGTTTTTCGGGCCTGTCTAGCATTACTTTTAAGAAGCCAAAGGCAAAAATTGCATTTAAATTCGTTTAACTAATTTTATAAAAATATTTTTTTCTAACTGGAAGTGTTTTTATAAAAAAAATTGATCGATTGTGACTTTATCTAAAACCACTTTCGAAATAAGAAATTTTTTCAAAAATTAATTTACAGACAAAAATTAAATAATTTCCTTTGAAATCTCTTTTACAAAAAGTAAAATAAAAATTATGTCGACTGATCTTTCTTAAAGAATAGATTAGAGGCTATTATTTTCATATTTCAATTTTTAGTTTTGAGCGTCCATTTTGAGATGGTTGAAAATGCGTTCTTTTTTTGATTTTGAAAAATTGTTTTAAAAAAAAAAATGGCTTGGTTTTATGAAAACAGCCAAAACGACTTTTTGGCATCTTCCGTTTTCTTTATAAATTTTAAACTCATTTTTTGAAAATTCGTTTCTGAAAATAAGTAAGTAAATGTGTTTTCAATATTTTCGAAAATTGAAAATAATCTGAAAACAGTAAAAAGAACATATACTTAGTTTTTCTGCTTTTGAAACCCATAAGTCCCTATCCAGATTCACACGGTCTTCCCTAAAAGTGACGACGCGTTTATAGAATATCAGTGCATTTTTAGTGTTCAATGTTTGACTTAGGTACGAAGTCACAAAATCAAATTGTAGAATCCTAGTTGAACCCAAAAATAAAAATAAAATTAGCGGACACTGTTGCTTGTACTGTGGCCGGCTTTCATTACACGACAACAATAAGTTAAAACTTAAAAAGTGAGTCAAGAAGGGCCCGTTCAGGCCCAGACCGGCCCGGAAAACGGCCGTCCAGTGAAACACTATAAAAACTGTCAGCCACTCCCATTCTCAATCCCCGAAAATCTCCGTCTCACTCTCTCACACACACGTACCCAAAACTCACACCCATTTCCTTTATCAACCCCCAAATCTCTCTCTCTCTCTCTCTCTCTCTCTCACACACACAAACACACACAGAGTACAAAAATGTGTCAGCAAACATCCTTGACACTGTCTTGCAAGTCCAATTCAGACAGCATGCAAACCTCTTTGATACCCAAAACCCCAACATCTAACCAAAAACAACATCAACCACAAACAAATCATCAAACCATGAAACCCCACAAAACTACACATCTTTCTCTATTCATTCAAGAATACAAATCAATAGCCAAAATAGCCTTCCCCATGATCCTAACCGGTCTTCTACTTTACTCTCGCTCTATGATTTCCATGTTGTTTCTTGGCGGGCTTGGCGATCTAGCCTTGGCCGGAGGTTCGTTAGCCATTGGTTTTGCTAACATCACTGGATACTCAATCCTCTCCGGTTTAGCCATGGGAATGGAGCCCATTTGTGGACAAGCTTTTGGTGCCAAAAAGTACAGAATTCTTGGCCTCAGCTTGCAAAAAACAATTCTTTTGCTTATTTTCACTTCATTTCCAATATCTGTTTTGTGGGTCAACATGAAAAAGATTTTACTCTTATGTGGCCAAGATGAATCCATTGCAATACAAGCTCAAACATACTTATTGTATTCACTTCCTGATCTTTTTGCTCAATCTTTACTACACCCTTTAAGAATCTACCTTAGAACACAATCTATAACTTTGCCTTTAACATTTTGTGCAGCCCTTTCAATTCTTCTTCACATACCCATAAATTATCTTCTTGTTTCAAGGCTTGGTTTAGGCATCAAAGGTGTTGCACTAAGTGGTGTTTGGACTAACTTTAATCTTGTTGGATCATTAATTGTCTACATTTTTTTCTCCAAAGTTTATAAGAAAACATGGGGAGGGCTATCCATGGAGTGCTTGAAAGACTGGAAATCCTTGCTGAATTTGGCCATTCCTAGCTGCATTTCAGTCTGCCTCGAATGGTGGTGGTATGAAATCATGATTTTGCTCTGTGGATTATTGTTGAACCCCAAGGCAACCGTTGCTTCAATGGGTATTTTGATACAAACCACTGCATTAATCTACATATTCCCATCTTCTCTTAGCTTCAGCGTGTCAACCAGAGTAGGCAATGAACTAGGCGCCGGCCGCCCAGAAAACGCGAAACGTGCAACCATTGTGGGCCTCTCTGGAAGCTTCATACTGGGGTTTTCAGCACTGTTTTTCACAGTATCCGTAAGGAACAATTGGGCTAAACTTTTCACTCATGAGAAAGAGATTATTGCATTGACATCATTAGTTTTACCAATTATAGGACTCTGTGAACTTGGAAACTGCCCACAAACAACAGGCTGTGGAGTGTTGAGGGGAACGGCTAGGCCTAAAGTTGGAGCAAACATTAATTTAGGATGCTTTTACCTCGTTGGAATGCCAGTGGCAGTAGGTCTAGGATTCTTCCTGAACTTTGATTTTGAAGGCCTGTGGCTTGGACTTTTGGCTGCACAGGCATCGTGTATGGTGACAATGATGGTGGTTCTGCTTTTTACTGATTGGGAGTTTGAATCCCTAAAGGCCAAAGAACTGACTGGATCAACCATTGTTTTTGTCAGTGAAGAAATTGAGGAGGAAGATAAGACACTTGGTGCACAGGACTCAACTGTGTAACAACGTAGTACGGTCCATTTCTATCCAGTCGTCTAACGTAACATACCACTACAACAGAAATCAAGGAAGATTGTTTATGCTAATTAGATAACCGTATAGTTTATTAGGTTGATCATTTAATGTCACTAAAATGTAAAGTAGGAAGGGTAGTTTTTTTTTATTATTATTATGATTATTATTTATTACTATTATTATTATTATTTGCTTGCTAATTTTCATTGCTAGCCTTGAAAATTCAAGCATGCGTTTGTCTTTGGTACTCTACATAGGTAGGATATACAAAGAATTTAGTCAAGTATCGGCAGCCATTTTGATTTTCCAATGTAATAGACAGGTAGGTTTCATTTGATCCGTTATCATAAGACACGTTTAAACATTTTCCTTCTTGAAAGTTACAGTTATCCTTTGAAGATGATTAAAGCCCTCTTTGATACACATTAAAATCTTCATTCTCATTCTTTTACTCATTTTTAATCACACATTCTTCAATAAAATAATATTTTCCATCACATCAATAACTTTTCATTCTTTTTCAACCACACATTTTCTATCAATCTACTATTCCAGAATACATTCTTCCAAAATAATGTGGCTCAAACACACCCTTAATATTTTCAATATTTCAAGTATCTACATAAAATAAGCAAACAAATAAAAATCGTAATGACTAAATATATAAAATAGTCCATGTTTGGTACACATTATTTTTTTCATTCTCATTTTTCTACTCATTTTCAACCACACATTTTTCAATAAAATAATATTTTTCATCACATCAATAACTTTTCCTTCTTTTTCAACCACACATTTTCTATCAATCTACTATTCCAGAATACATTCTTCCAAAATAATGTGGCTCAAACACACCTAAATGACAATTCTTTTTCTTTTCTTTTTTCATTCTTTTTTTTTCCTTCTTTTTTCACCATTTTACGGATGATTGCAAGGTTGACAAGCTTCTTTGTAAGTGTTTTGTACCAGTATATATCATTGTTGTACACTTTTACTTCCATTTGTTTCTCGACGTTATTATGACATGTTTGATTTACAATAGGGTAATTAGCACATAACTTCTCCATCTTTCATTGTTATTGTGAAAAATATCAATACCTTTTATTTATTTTTTTTGGCATTTTCATCTTTATTTTAACATTTTATTGCGCAAAATGTCATTTTCATTTATTTTCTAAATTAAAAATTATGAAATAATGAATATACACTTCTATTTAAATAAAACAAAAAGAAAAAGAAAAACTAATTACAATTATAGTTCCAAAATTTTTTAAAAAACGCAAATGAGTTCCAAATAAATTATTAAAATGGTAATTAATACATAATCTCCATACCTTTCACCGTTATTGGGAAAAATGTCCATACCTCTCATTTTTTTGGCATTTTCACCATTAATTACACATTTGATTTCCAAACCATCATTTTGGGTAATTAGCGCAAAACTTCCACACATTCATTGTTATTATGGAAACGTCCATACATTTCATTTTTTATCATTTTCACTCTTATTTCCACATTTCATTTCGCAAAGGGTCATTTTCATTTATTTTTTCAATTAAAATTTGTGAAATGACTAAAATACCATTTCTTTTAAATAAAACAAAAGGAAAAAAATTAATTGCAATCATAGTACCAATTTTTGAAAAGCACAAATAAGTCACAAATAAATTAATAAAAATGTAATTAGTACATAATGTCTTTATTTTTCACCTTTATTGCGAAAAAGTCTTTACTTTTCATTTTTTTAGCATTTTCACCATTAATTACTCATTTGATTGTGCAAGCCATCATTTCCATCCATTTTCATCTAATTTCTCAATAAAAATGTGAAATAATGAATATACCCTCATATTTAAATAAAAAAACTATTTTTTTAACCTCAAATTTTTAATAATTTATTTGGGATTCGTTTGCATTTTTTTAAAAAATTTGGATTATGGTTGCAATTAATTCTTAGCTTTTTATTTAAATATGAAGGTATAATTGTCATTTCACTGTTTTTTATTGAGAAATCGGATGAAAATGGATATAAATGATGTTTTGCGCTATCAAATGTATAATTAAGTGAGAAAATGCAAAATAAAATAAAAATAAATAAAATGTAGGGATATTTTTTGCAATAATAGTGAAATGTATGTACATTATGTGCTAATTACCCTTTTAATAATTTATTTAGGACTCACTTGCGATTTTCAAAAAAATTGGGACTATGTTTGCAATTTTTTTTGTGTCCTTTTGTTTTTTTTTAAAAGGAAATGATATTTTCGTCATTTCACAATTTTTAATTGAGAAAATGGATAAAAATGACTTTTTGCGTAATGAAATGTGGAAATAAAGATAAAAATGTCAAAAAATGAAAGGTATTGACATTTTTTACAATAACGGTGAAAGGTAGAGACGTTATGTGCTAATTACCCCATCATTTTTATCCAATTTCTCAATAAAGAACTGTGAAATAATGAATATACCCTCCTATTTAAATAAAAATAATATTTTTTTAATTTCTAATTCTTTAATAATTTATTTGGGATTCGTTTGCACTTTTTTTTTAATTTTTAAATAAATTTAATTGAGACTCGTTTGTTCGTTTGTACTTTTTTTAAAAAAAATAATTTTTTAAAAAGATTTATTGAGGACTCGTTTGCAATTTTTAAAAAAAATTGGGAATATAGTTGCAATTAATTGTTTAGCTTTTTTATTTGAATAGGAGGGTATATTCATCATTTCACAAATTTTTATTGAGAAATTGTATGAAAATAGACAAAAATGATGGTTTGCGTAATCAAATGTGTAATTAAATGTGAAAATATAAAAAATAAAATAAAAGATAGAGATTTTTTTTGCAATAATAGTAAAATGTATTGACATTATGTCCTAATTACCCTTTTAATAATTTAATTGGGACTCATTTGCTCTTTTTAAAAAAATTGGGATTATGATTGCAATTAATCTTTTTCTTTTTGTTTTTGTTTTATTTAAATATAAGGGTATATTTGTCATTTTCCATTTTTAATTAAGAAAATTGATGAAAATAACATTTTGCACAATGAATGGTGAAAATGCCAAAAAAGAAAGGTAGAGACGTTTTCACAATAATGTAAAAAGTAAGGACGTTATGTGCTAATTACCTATAAATTATGGGTAATTAACTCCTCTTGGCTCCGCTGCTTGACACCAATGCAACTCAACAAAGTTTTTAGCCCTTCTTTCTTTACTTTTCCAAACCCTTCCGTCTATCATTTCAAAGACCTGTTTTAGTTCAAAGTAAACGTTGGTAGAGATTTCGAACAACTCATCGAAGGATGAACAAGGAAGAACGCTGATCAGCGTTTCTAATACGTCGATTGGCTTCTTGATGCCAAATTGTGATTCATCGGAGGAAGACGATGTAGTTTGGGAGCTAAAGGAAGACATGTTGGTCTCGAATCTGGAAACGGAGCGTGATTTCTTGGACTTGAATAGCTTTTTGGGAATAATTTTGATGCTGCCTATTGCTGCCCTGAAGTTTAATGCTTGGAGATAAGAAAAGAAAACAAGTGGTTTTAGTTTGGGGTGGGGTTGACTTCTCATTTTCTATTATTTCTTTTTTGTTAATTATTTAATGTGATTAATAGATAGTTATCATTTTATTTTTTTAAGTCAAAATCAAATCTTTGGGTTAACTGACGGTATTTTGCATGAAAACCGTTCAAAAGGATCTCACCTGCAACATTTCAAAAGGTTTGGGGTGACGGTTACAATAAATCAAATGTTTGAGAAAAGTCTACCAATATTTAAAATGTTTGGAACTTTTGCTGCAGTTATCCCTATTAATAAACATATTCATGTCCATGACTTTGAGCATCAATGCAGAAATCATTTATATCTTAATTAGATTTATCACGAGCATAGCTCACTTCTTACAATTAGTAATTGATTTATTTATTCCCTTAAATTTTGTGGTATAATTACTGAATGTTGATAAATGTTGTTTACCTATATATCATACAAAATATATAAATAAAAAGTACCATGGAATGTATGAAAATAAAAACGATAAACATGTTTGGCGTAGCTTTTCAAATTAATAAATTGATCAAACATAATTTTTATTTGCGCATCACATATTGTTGACGCATAAAAACGAGGTCCAATTAAATGGCCAAAAAATGGAAGCCTAGTTAAGAAATTCGAAGGATGGGCCCAAACGAGCATGTAAAGTCTAAAGACAGTACCCAAGACGGAGTCATATAGCGGGAGCTCATCATCGCCCAAGCCGGTAAGACGCCCAAGGTCTGAGCGAGAGTTATCGCCCATGAATGCAAGACGCCCAAGATCCAAGAGAGCATAGCGCTTTTATTGTTATTATTTAAAACGACGGTTATTGAAACGGTTCATTCCACAATCCAGGACCTCAATCAGGAACGATTAAACGTCAAGAATAATAGCAGCGATTAAGAACGATGTTTTGGCAAATCATCCATTATGGAAGAGGTGAGTGGTTACAGGACGATAAGTATCAGTTATTGACAAGTCATCTATCATGGAGAAAGTGAATGGTTACTGGACGATAAGCAGTTTTTTAACAGTTTCTCAAATAACATTACAAGGAAAAACTGTCAAAGGAGTATAAAAAGGAAAAGAGAACATAGAAGAAAAAGAGATCAAATCCAACTCTCAAACAGATAATTATGTAATTTCGTTCATTATCTTTTTTATCGTCAATTATTTTGTAAGTTCAGTGTGCTTGTACCCCTTGGAGACATTTCACTTCTTGTAAACTGTAATCTTCACAAATAAAGCACTCATCGTTGGGACTTTGTCTCGAGAGGTTGTTGTTTCTTACACAATCGTCCAAACCTTCTTCTAATTGTTATCGAGACCCGATTTTCCGCGCGAAACACATATGATCCGCAACTATTCACACATTTCGTAAGATTCACAACTTATAATTTATTGAAACTTTACCAAACATACACGATATTTGACCAGCCTATATGCTGAAAATCACTTTACTACCAAGCATGCTCTATTGCAAAATGCCATGCTATGTTTAAACATGCATGCTTCAAAAAAGGAATGTTTTTAGAGAGAGGGAATATGTTGTACGTCCATTTGGTCCGCGGTACCATCAACATTCATAGTGCACGACTAACTAATATTCTATTTTTTCTTTTTTGTTAAGGTTATTTTGGTCGACATGATAATACGGGTTATGTTCCAAACTAATGATCAAGGGTTCGAAGATCCATGCCCTCGAACCAACATATCAAATGGGCTACATTTACTAACACATATAATTCACGTACAATTTATTTATAGTTATTTAGTCCCTGTTTGACAATTTTTGAGATTATAAGTTGATGAATCTCATTAATATTTTTAAAAATTAAATAAAAGTTGTGAAATTAATGACATGTGATTAAATAAAGGTCGACCAACTTGGAATCTTAAAAGATGGGTATCAAATAGGAGTCAGTAAATTTGATTAAACGCTTTAGAGACGGGTTAAAATCAAAATGATTTGGTATTCTCCCAAATGGATATTGAAGTCTCAATTTTTTTATTTTTTAAAGGATAATCTTTACGAAGAGCAATGATAGTCATGTATCGAACAATTTCCATATTCCTAGTAAAAAGTATAATTAAGTGTGAAACAAGATATATTAGTATCGGCTTCCCATAGTTAAAATGGGCCGTGGTTGGCCGCGGGGAGGGGAGAGAGTTCACTTCCAAATCTAAATGCGCCATTAGTATATGAGGCGCCTGACAAAATATTAATTTTTATTTTCTAGAGCTCACGATTTAATTATTATATAATATTATCCATATAAGACGGTTGATATTGCTGCTCTATAAAGCAATGACGTAATAAATTATTCAAATGACTGTCGCCTTCTTTGAAACCACGGACAATTGCCTGTCCATTTCTACTACAAATTTGAAACATATATATCAAGTGGAGCAATTTGGTCGAACTTCGTTAAAATTCTATTTACATTTTAATTGATCAAACGCTAATTTAAATGGTTTACAATTTTTATCAAATTTTTAGTCATATATTTCATCAATTTTTATTCGATTTTTGCTAAAAATTTTATCAATAGTTTTGTCAGACAATCTCTAAATAACCATGATATTTATAGGGCATTAAGGTTATGTTTGAACCCCATTTTTTGGGAGATTAAATTTTGTACTAATAATTATTTTGAAAAATGTGTCATTAAAAAATACTATTTTTTTGGATTTATGCGCAGAATTATTTTATTTAGAGAATTATGATAAAAATAAGTTTGGAACAAAAGAGTTTTTAGAAAATAGACTTAAATATGAACTAAGTTTTATCCTACAAGGTCAATCTTGTTAAGAAACAAGAATCGATCTTACTCACCGTTTCCCCACCCGAGCAAAAATAATTGAATAATGCAATCAATTTAAGTTGTTGATATTCAGCAATTTAAATATCAATTAATTGATTGGACATTATAAATGTAAAAATATATATTCCATTTAAAATGTTGAATAACTTAACGATACTTTAACGACTCATCCTCAACTGTCCAAATAAATAACATTATTAAAATTATTTATAAAGCATCCATATAGTTGATAAAATATAAAGGAGTGGTCTGATTTTGACACTTCGAAATCCGAAGAGATGCTCAATTTAGATAGATATGCGTCTTGGAACTTTATAAAGTAAGCATTAGTTATCTGCTTATGTAAAGCATTTCTTGATATGGCTAAGACGATTAATGTCAAGGGCTGGACCCCATGCATTGGTGATCTAAGGGCATATTTGATTGGGATCATATGAAATGACCACCCAAAATGCCCACTTTTTATCCTTTCTTCGTTTTATGTTCAAACAAATATAAAATATTTATTTCCTTTTTCTTTTTTTTATATAATAAAATTAAGTTTACATGTACTTTAATAAGTGAATAGTTAGAAGAGTAATGCAATTTAAATAGAATGTGCACACCTATGTTTTAAGTGGAAGATGACAATTAATGTCCAGTGGTACTCAACTGATACCTAACATGCACTACAATTTTCTTAATTAACTAAGGATGAGATTACAACCCTATTAGTGGATCGACGAGCAGTCATGGCCAATGATCAGGTCGAAGCAATAACTTTCTTCAGGAAAGTCTCAATTGAATTGTCAGGCCTCAGTCTAGAACATGAAGTAACATAAAATATCCACAAGTCAACAACTTCTCCAAGCGTAATAGTACAATATAGTTTATTCAAAATTAAATAAGGTAGTGTACATTATTCTCTACTATAAACACACTTCAAATAAGCATGATTGTGTAATTGGTTATGTTAAAAGGAAAAAACCTCAATTACGGGAAACTCCTTACCGAATTCATACAGGTGATGATGTGGCGGAATCTGATTCACCTATTTTTTTTTCCATCTTACCGAATTCATACAAATGATGATGTGGTGGAATCTGATTCGCCCATTTTTTTCATCTTCCAATGATTTCACATCATGTATTATTTGTCAAAATTTTTTGTTAAAATTTTCTGTACTTAGCATCACTGATTTTAAAAATATAAAGGTAGTCTAGTCAAATGCAAGTAGTAGTCCACAAATAGATAGCCACCGCCTAATATTCCACTGAGGAGTCAGTACACGCACTCGCACCCCTGGTGGAGACATGGCGGCGCCTTCTTTTGATTTGACACTTTTTTATTTTTAATCAATTTTTAATTTATTTTTCTATATATACATTTTTTTCTCATCTCCAGCTAATAAATTATTAACAAAAGTAAATATCCAGATTAATACAAATAATTTGTCAACAAGGATTTCTTTTATGCTATTTTTTTTTCAATCGAACCAGTTAGATATAAATTAATTTGATGTTAATTAGGAAATTATGTCACGGATTGTCTCGTTGAAATATCTGACGAATTCTTATGAAGATTAAGTATTAAAAGTATGCGTGAGCAAAGTGTGTAGAACATTCTTGAAAAATTATGTAATAAGACAAGTGTTGTTTATCAAAGGCGACATTTGACAACTATCTCCGATTTTCCAGTAAAATTATTCATGAAGTCAAAGTGACATTATGCGTACTCAACCTTTTCGCATTGTATCCTAGGGACAATTTTACATGGTATAGTGCTTGGTCTGATGGCGACCAAGCATTTCTCGGTGTACATTTTAGAATTAAGTCAAATGTACATGGGTAGGGATACACCCTCTCACATGAGGTGGGTCCCACGTGGGACTCACCTCAATAAAAAAGGAACAAAAATTATTCATCCCCTTATGTGTGTTATCGGTGTGGTTACCTGTACATGAAACATGATTGTACATTTTAGTACCAGGTGCTTCATGGTGTGTTAGTATTGTCCAGCTGGTGCCATAAATATAATTCACTAGATACTACGTGGGGTACTTAATTTTTGGGTTGTGCCCAAGCACATCCAGCATCCCGTACATCGACAATGTCTAATGTACTTACTATTTTGGGATGTGCTTCAATGTAGGCACTGCTTGGTCTTAATTAGTTATGGGTAAGCATTTTAACCGGAAATGTTTCTACCGAATTGAAATTGATGTTCCACTTCGTTCCCATAAAAAATTAGGAACATAAAACAAAACTAATAGAGTCCCGGATGGTTCTTGATTCTTGAGCTCTAACCGCAATTATCGGGCTCTTGGAATTGAATTTTCTTCATTATATATATTTTTTTATTTTTACAATTTGTTCACCTCGACCCAATGACCATACCTAACAAGTAACAACTTTGCATGTCTCAAGAAGTAGCAAGTTTGCAAGATCCAAATTGTAAGTACCATAATCAATCAAGATTCATTTGTTTGAAAAATTGAATCATATCGCTCTCGTTCAAAACCACTTATGACCTCACTCTCCTTTTTGTCCACCTCACAAATCATTCTTAAGGCGACAAGTAGAGCCACGGTCAAAATTTGATGCTATTATGCTCGATATTATATGTTATTTAGTGATATATTTGCAGTGGATTAAGAAACTGTGAAATATGTATTTGGTGACATATTTTATTTATTCTACCCTACGAGATATTAAAAGATTGTTTGTATTGTCAGTTCACGATTTTTTAAAAGATTGTTGTGTAGAATCGAATTGGACGAAATAGACGGTTTGGGTTCAAATTCTATTCCAGTAATTACATGGATCAAGAAAAGTTCCATTTACGAAATATCCAAAGCTTAATGAATGATTTCGAGGATTGAAATATTTTGATCGACCCACCCGATGTCCAATCCTACCATTACGTCTCGGGCACTTGTTCGAACAAAAATAATTTTACCCCATTAGTTTTAGAATGTCTTAATTATAGGTCATTTTTTGAACAATTATAATTTTACCCATCAATTTTAGGACATCTTTATGTAAAGTAATTTTTAACGAAAATAATTTTATTTCACCAATTTTAGGGCCTCTAGTCTCTAGATGATACGTTATTTTCGATTGAACACAATTTACTTCACCAGTATTAGGTAATTTTACCCCCATCAAATTTTAGCAATTATAATGATTTGTCATTTCAAGGTTAGATTGAAATTTTGAGGTCCGACCCGACCTTCCTATATGGATGGTTTTTGGATGAGTGAAGTCTTGCATGTCGCTAATTTTGAGGCTCCAATCAGCTTTTATGCAACGAAAATTTTTAAACTTGACTTTATGTTGATAATTTTGAGGCTCAACTCAACCTATGTATTGTAAGCACCTGTTTGGTACACATTAAAATTTTCATTTTCATTTTTCTACTCATTTTCAACCACACTTTCTTCAATAAAATAATATTTTTCATCACATCAATAATTTTTCCTTCTTTTTCAACCACAAATTCTTCATCAATCTACTATTCCATAATATATTCTTTCAAAATAATGTGAATCAAACACACCCTAAGTGTTATGCCCTACATCTAATCAATTTATGTTGTAAATAATTTTAATATGTTTAATTCATTTATTTTGACAAAATCTATTATTTATTTGAATTACGATTATAATAAATTAAATTAAATAATAAAGTCCGTAGATTTAAGCCTTAATAATTTGTTAATAGAAGTAGCTGTGATTGTGACATACAAATGAGATATGGCTGAATCTTAAATCATCCGTGTTCGTAAGTACTTGTGAACTAAGTAGCTGATCTTACAAGCTAAATTGTTGTCACACTGAAATGAATACGTGAACATTGGAGACCCACTGGAGAGATTTCACATGAATAACTATCTGAATGTCAATAATTATCTCTAACGTTCCGTCGTGGAGTTGATCCTTTGACTTGAGATTATCATAGTGTCTTATATGAGGACGATCATACTTTGGTGACGTTAGATGTTACCGTGCCGGGTCGCCAAGGGCTGCTAATACGGCATCATTTGGTATGTCAAGAATCAAATGAAAGTTGAGACTAATCAATAGATTATTCGTCACTTTTAAATAGTAAGAGATTATGATCTACATTTCATTTAGTTAACTTAATAATGAAATCCTTGATCAAGATGTACTCATAAGTCGAAAAAGAGTTTTTGACTTACATTGACTTAATAGTGGGATAAAAGATGTGATCAATAATTGAGATTGACACTTATCCATATCTTGTAATTGATCGGATCATATTGACGAATTGATTATACTTTCAATGTAAACGAACAAATTTGATTTTGTCATACCAAGTGACATTTCCTTCCACGTGTATTGCCCTGATACATTGCTAGATGTCAAATTGGAACGACGAATATGAATTGGTGATAAATTAAAAGACTATATTTTAATTTATCGATTTTAATTATATCAAAATAATAATTCACATCGTTGGCATTGTGATCGATAACCTAACGGGTCACACACAAAAAGAGAACTGGAAGAATGAAATTTACCAATTAATTAACTAATTTAGTTTCTTGTTAATACGCTCGAATTAATTAATTGGATTAATTAATTTATAGAACAAATTTAATTAATTGAATTAATTAAATATTGAACTGAATTAAGTTTAATAGACGGACCAAACCCACTTAAACTTATATTAGTAAGCTATTAGGATTTAAAAAAAAAATGGGAACATGATTCATATTATTTCTAACATAAGACAAGAGCAACTCTAATTCTTTCTAGAGGCTGGGTAATTGACTAGTTGTGGATTGCAGATCATGATTATTTGTGCACAAGACAAGTAAAAGAATTTGTAGAATTCAATAAATGTATATTTTCTATCTAAATACAAAATAGATTTTTAGTGGAAATTGAAATTTGATTTATTTTTCGTCGTGCATAATTAAGTAAATTCTCAACATATACATCCGCTATTCTTTTACTTGACTAGGGTCAAGTGTATGTTAATAATTTTGAGGTTTGTATTTGCCTTCATACATCAATAATTTCTTTTACCTGTCTAAGGTCAAGTGTATGGTGACAATTTGGAAGCTTGACTCGATCTTCATACTTTGAAAACTTTTAGACCTGATTGAGGTCAATCTTATGCCGATAATTTTGAGCTCGATTCGGCTTCATTGAATTTTTTACTTGACTGAAGTCAAGTGTTCGTTGATAAGTTTGAAGCTTGACTCGGCCTTCATACAACAACAATTTTTCGATTGATGATGACGTTGAACATGCCTGCACGGCCTTCATGCATCAACAATTTTATGACTTAACCGAGGTCAAGTGTATGTTGATAATGTTGAAGGTCGACTCAACCTTCATGCATTGAAATTTTTTAGACTTGAAAGATTAAGTGCATATTGATAATTTAGAGACTCGATTCAGCCTTCATACATCAACAATTTTTTTTGTTGTGCATTCGATACTCAACAAAAAGTATACTGAGGCATGAAGGCACAATTCATTGAAATTGGAATGACAACTCCCTCTCTCTCTCTCTCATCTATCTACCAATATAGATTGACAAGTATAACATTTTTTAAGTTGAAAATTAAATCAATCAAACACATTTTTACTTATTTTCTTTCCATATAAATTTCATACTTGCAATCAAACACAAATGAAATTATTTGAATGGTGGTTTCCCGATGCACTTTAAATGTTAACTACCTTTCGAGCAACTTTTTTTAACAACTATATATACGATACACATTCACTATTTACCATTTACCTCCCACTAGTGCAACATGTGTCGTGGTTCAATAAAAAATCGTTTGACATGATTTTTACTTTTATTTTTCTTCCTCAAGAAGAGATTCTTGAAAGAGTTATCTTAATTTTTGTTCGAAAATTAATTTCTAAAATAACTTTTTCTATTCCGAAATTGTTTTTAGAGGAAGGCACATTAGATCAACTTCATTTAAAAACTCTTCTAACTAGAAGAAAGATTTTCTTAAAATTAGTTAAATGATTCCAAAAACAACTTTTAGATTGTTTTCGAAAATGTATATTCAAAAATAACAGAACAAACAAGTTTAGAGTACTTTGCAAAATAAAAAATGGCTTGAAAACAGACAACTAAACGCACAAGTGTTTGCTTTAATGTTTTAGCGTCAACACGTGAAAATCAGTTTTAACCTTGGTATTTGGTTGTATCATGATTGATCATGTTCCAAATTTAACAAAAATAAATTTTAAGTTTCAACATCAATTATTGTGCATAGGTGTCTTAATCGTAGGATTGAATAGCTAAGAAATGGGCCTAATTCTTGGCTCTATCCAAAGATTTCGTGTTGAAAATCACTATAAATAAATATGAGAATATGTCGGGATCTTTAAGACACCAATTTGAAGAAAAATTCTTCTATTCTAGCAGAAAAAATTGACATATTAAAAAGCAAAACCTTATCCTTATATTTGGAAGAAATCTAATCCAGTCTAGGGATATGATGCGTCAAATTTGGTTAATCTTGTGTTAGTGATAATGATATTTCTTAGAATCTTAATCTTTGTGATCTTTGTCTTTTTGTGTTATGACATGAATCATGCCGTTGATTACGTACCTTTTTATTAGGCAGATGTCCCATCCCCTTGGAATCTCTATCTAGGCCGAAAAGTTGATTTTAGCTTTAAAAGTAGACTCGACATATTAAACTGTGCAGATGAGTTTCTTATCAACAAATGAGAAAAGCTATTTCTTTCTCTTTTACTTTTTAAGTTTTTTCATTACAATCATTTGCGTTTATTGATTTTATTACTCAAAACAATCAAATGAATGAAAACAGTCCGTGTACGTGTCCAATCGTACCTTAACCATGTCTGTTTATCTGTTAGCCTTGGTCATTATTGGGCTAAAGTTCCGGAAAAGTAAGTTTTAAGGATGCTACAAAAATGGGCCTAATGGTTAAGTTTGGAATTCATGGATTTAGTTATAGGCCCAGGGCCTAAATATTGAGATTTGGATTATGTCAAGTTAAAAATGTTCAAAGGCTATTTTTTATGGACAAATTCTTTTGGGGCACTTACACAAATACCCTATATTTTGAGGTAGCTTTGAAAAAAAACATGACAAAGTTAGATTAAATGATAATTAGGTATATTTGAACGTACAACATACGCTCAAACCTAAAAATCATGGCTACCACAAAAATCAGCTTCCAAACTGAAAAAAATCAAGGGAATAATGGAAGAAGAAAGAAGAAATTTTGCACAAATTTGTTAATTATTCAAAACTTTGAAAAAGATCAAGGCTACTTCAACATTAAAAGCTCTGAAAAAAAAATCAAGAAAATCTTCATGTAATACTAAAACAAAATTACAAGTTTTTTTTTTGGCTCCTTGTTTAATTAGTTCTCCAATTTTGTTATTATAAGTTTGTTTAGTATTCTTTTTACATAGATTATGAAAGTAACATCCATAATTATCAATTTTCAGCTAAATAATTAACATTTATGAAGTTTCTTTTTGATGATTTTGTTTTGTGATTGGATACATGTTTGAAATAAAATTGTTGAAGTTCAGAGGAAATTGATTGTGTCAATGTATATGAAAAATTAGTTTTGAATCAATTACATCATTAAAGCATGTAAGATGTTTGACAAAAGGAGAATGTGAATTCTGTCATTTTTCTCAAAAAAGAAGTTACACTATATCTTTGGAGTAATTAACTAAATGCATACATAAGCATTTTTGGAAATTTGAATATATCAATTCAAGCACTGTTTTATGGTAATACAGATGAAAAATAAAACTTTGAGTCAATTAAAACATTGATGTATGCAATGTGCTTGACACAAGGAGAATGTGAATTTTATCACTTTTTTTTTTTAAAAAAGTCACAGTATCTCATTGAAACAATTAACTAGATGCATACTTATGCATTTTAGAAATTTGAATGTGCGAATTCAAGCCATATTTTATGTTAATACGTATGCAAAATAAAATTTTGAATCAATTTCAATGATGCATGCAAGGTGTTTGCTCAATGAGAGTGTAAATTCTGTCACTTTTCTATGAAAAAATCGCATTCTATCACTTTTCTCTAAAAAAAAGTTATAATATTTTATTGGAGCAATAAACTAAATGCATATGTATGCATTTTTAAAATTTTAATATATGAATTCAAACCTTATTTATGTTAATACATATGAAAATCTGCAACGTGTTTTTGGAATTTAAATATACTAAATGAAATTTTCTTTTAATCTTGCATTCAATTCATATTTATTTGAATAAATTCAATTGATGCATCCAAAGTATTGCGAAAATGAGACTGTGAAAAAGTGATATTCTGTCACTTTTCTAGGAAAATTTTGCATTATCTCATTGAAACAATTAACTAGATACGTACATGTATATTTTTTAAAATTAAAATATACGAATTCAAACTTTATTTTAATCTTGCATTCAATTCAAAATTTTTTTAATCAATTCAATTGATGCATCCAAAGTATTTGCGAAAATAAAAATTTGAAAATGTGACAATCTGAATAAGTGACATTATCTGAAAAAGTCGCAGTATCTTAGTGGAGCAATTAATTAAATGCATACGTGTGTTTTTGAAAATTTAAATATACGAATTCAAACATTATTTTAATCTTGTATTCAATTAATATTTGTTTGAATCAATTCAATCGATACATTTAAGGATTTTTGCAAATATGAGAATGTGAAAAGTGAAAAAGTTAGATATTTTTTTCTTTAATTTCTGTTTTGGCGCTACCAGTTTTGACCTATTTACTGGCTATTTTATTCGTTCATCTATTGAGGTTTTGTTATCGTTTTGAATTATTCATGACAAACTTTGAAATACATATTTCGCATTTAAAATCGATAAATGATGAATTCATAATAACAAGTCAAAAATGCAGTAAGAATGAAGTTAATAGTTACAGTTTATTTTGCGTTCAATAATTCATGCAAAATAATTTTCTTCATTTAAACTTCGTCCATAACATATTTATCAGGGCTACATTGCAAGCTTTCTAATAGTTGTAAAAAGCTCGAAATGGATGACTGTAACAGAAAATACAGTATCAAACGAAAACTTTTTAATAATAAAAAATTTAAAAAGTGAAAAATATCATATGGGAAGTGTTGCCGTTAGTCTTCGGAACTATTTTTCTGACTTTCAAGTGTTTTATTTATTTAGTGGACGTAATAATTACGGTTATTAAAATTTTAATTTGGTTTAAATGTATTAATCAATTTCTTTTTCTTTTTAGAGTTCTGTATCTAATTTCCTCAACCCTTTTTCTCTGTCTCTAAATTTTTAAATGCATGAACGTACAAATTCTTTTCATAACACGAGCTTTGAAGTTCTCTTTATTTCCTTAATATAATTGAAATTTTGATGAATAAGATTAGGATATACAATTAGATTTTCATTTAAGGACTACAAGTTAATCAACAGTAATCGTTGTTGTCGTTGGATTAAAGAAAGAGAATATTAGGACCAATATCAAAATTTTTAAAGAAATTAAAATATACTGCCAATTGTTAGATTGTTACCACGTTATAAGTTTTATTGACTATTACGGTATAATATCATCTTATTCATTTTTTGTTTTTCATTAAATTTCATATCAATTCACAATTATAGGGATACTTATCAAGTATCTTCTAAAATCAAGGAAATTGAACCTCCTCGTTTTTATGAGGTAAAACTATTACGCAATTAAAATCGTTATTCAATCTTTCTATAGCAAAGAATATGTTATGAAAGTTTATCCTCATCTCATTGTAACTATCTATAGTAGTCCACATATTGAAAAAAAAAAAAAAAAAAAAAATCTCCAAACTCAAATCGTACACACTTTATTAATTCTCTAAATGGTATTAGAGCCAATATAATCTCACAGTGTTCTTTTTTTGGTTGTCTTTCTCATTCTTCTTTGACTTGCCACTTTTACAATTTCCATCGAGTCCAGCAACCAATCCCCAACTACAACCAGTGGCCGATCCATCTCCAAGCGAGAGGTGCGGCCGCTCGTGCTGGATCCGTCGGAATCGCCATCCCCAGTGTGGAGCTACTGTAGAAAACTTGAAGACGCAGGCGCTGATGACGGAGGACCTCCCTGAGGTTAAAGATGAAACAATTGGATTGGGGCTTTTTTTAAAAAGAAAAATTATGGGCCTTTTTTGAAATTGAGCCTCTTGTTTTTATTTTTTTAAAAATAGGCCCAATCTAATTATCTAATATGGGATCAGTTTGCATTGAATCAGATTTCGCACCCCAAATTTCATTTGCAATTCCAAACGAAATTGATAGTTCAAACCTTATCTCTATTCTCAAATTCTTCCTCCCTCACACCTAGCCCCTGCCTTATGACGACGTGACCTGCTACCGGCCTTCGACAAGTCACCTAGCCTCTCTGAGCTCCGCCACTGGCCTGCATTGCTATTGTGACTTTGAGTTTGATGCCTTTTTTTTTTAGACTCTAGTTCATTTTTTGATTTATCGTCTATGCATTATGATTTATGTTTTATGAGTTATGAATGTTAGTGTCAATGTGCCTATATTTGTTTAGTTCATGAGAATTTTCGTGTTTGATTTTTTAGTAAAGTTGGCATGTTGGGTGGTGGAGATTTTTAGAAAAGTTCTTTGTCGTTTTCCAAATTGGAATAATAAGAAAATAAGATGGCTTGGAAATTGAGTAATTTTTACAGAAATGGAATGGAATTTGATTATTTGTCTATTTTAACCAATAACTAGAGTGCAACAATTTATTTTACTCACGAGTATATAGCTCGAAAGCTCCAATTTTTATTAACTATGTCTTGCATGAGTTTGTAGTCTTTATTTTATGGGTTTGTACAAAGATTTCAAATTGAAGTTAAAAAACCCTTTCTTTGAACATTTAATGGTGTCTTTTGGGAACATCATTTTTCTGCGTAATTTTGAATAAAAGTACTACTAAAATAGTTGTCATCCGTGAGTTATGAATTTTTAGTATTATTTAATTAAATGTTAATAAATGATCTCGCTATTACGATTGTTGACTATCGAAGGTCAATAGTCGACAGCCGCTCTAGCTGACCTCCATTCCTGAATCCACCACTCACTACAACTACCACCCCACCATTGAGGCAACCCTTCATTTCCCTTGTCTAATCCAGATAAAGGCTGCCTCACATCTCTCAAGATAACCTCCCTTAATTTTCTTCTTGGAAATCACAATTTCATTTCTTCCCCATCTAGATCTTCTTGGATATAGTGACCGCATATTCTTGTGCCTATTTGAAAAAAATCACCATCGATGGTATATTTTTTTTTCTTAATCAAGCTTAGCATCTATGAATGCATTAGGGTAAGATCATTCTTCTTGATATCCTCATCTCTCTTTGAAACCATTATTCCGTTCGTGCCATCTTCCTCCACTAGTCATGATGTCTAGGTTGTCTAGCTCGTATTTTCTCCAAATGCCCAATATTTTATTATTCATCTTAAGACAAATTAACCATCCAAAACTGCAAGGGTGCTTCATAGTTTTATATTTTCTTATGAGGATATTATTACATGTACATCATGGTTTACATAATGTTACATGACACTTTATCATTTGACAGTTTAAAATACAGTCAACTTTTTTATTCAATAATTTCCCTCCAATTCATCTTTTCGCACTGCTTCTGGATCGTCCTTTCTATACAAATAGCATAATTGTTTCTTCTTAAGAATAAAAATCTCCCGGCGATAAATTAACCGCCCATGGTGTCCTTATCTGTGATGACGATCACCTTATCTATTGCATAATGGGCATAGACCCTATTTATAATGCAATCATCACTGCCCTCAGCACTTGTAACTCTTGCATTACGTTTGAAGTGATATCCCAAACTTATGATTAATGCTATTTGTACATAATTATTTACAGATTGATGATATGCATTATATTAAAATATAATTGAATTCATTCCCTCTTTCTTTTTCTCTCTCTTCCAAACTATTTTTATTTCTCTTTTTTCTGTACACTAATATGTAAATAATTACGTATATTGACGATACAAATATGATAAAAAAAATCATACTCATTAAGTTATGATTTTCACTTCTTAAACTCATTAGTTTTGATACTCAAACTGGAGCAAGAAGAGAAATAGCTATTTGAGAGGGAAATATTTGAATTGCATGCGCTTCTCTTTAAATGAGGGGGGTATTTATAGATTTTCTCTAAACTTTAGAATAGATTGGTCTATTTAGAATACTGACAAATGGTGGTTTCTTATTGGCTTGTGAGTAACTAAATCTGTTATAAGTGTCATGCTTTTTTTTGCATATTATAGCCTATAGCCAGCTTGGATGGAGGAATGATTCCCTCTTTTGTTTAGGAAATTGATCCACGAAGATCTGGGAGTTCTAAAGGAGTGTCTTCACGGGTTGTCAATGTTTCATTTAAGCGATCCTCGTTATAGGTATCTACTGCTGGAGCTTCAAAACCGTCGCATGTGGAATCCGTGCCTTCCTCCCTTCAGGTCCAATTAGGGATCCAGTTGAAGGAAAACCTTAGACATTTCTGTGTCCCTTGTGGATCACAAAGGCTCTTACTTATCCCAGAGGCCTACTTCGAATTTAAAATATATATACTTTCTCGTCGCGAGGGTGCATTGGATCTGAGGATTTTTTTATCATTTTCTTTTGTCTTGCGAACGGTGAAAGCTTTCTATGCCTATTTCAACCCGTCTTGGGAGAAATTAATGGAAGAACTTGCTCTATTAAGAGAGAGAAAATGATTAATGTTCCATCGAGCTATAGTCTTATCTCAAGATCAGTAGACTAACTATGAAGATTTCATCTCGCGGGTGGTTGGCAAGGAGAAAAAGGCTAATTCTTTGGCAAAGAGATGCGATACTTTCTAGAAAAAGCTCAAGGAGGTTGACGGGGAATAGAATAAATATAAGGATATGAGTAAGAATGCCAAAGCTTTTACTGTAAGGAGGTTTCATTGGCAGCTGATGCCAAGAAGATCTCTTTATATCTTAATCTGGCCAAGGAAGAGCACACAACTTATGTTGGAAGTACTGAGCGTGACACTTCGTAGCTTAGAGAGGAGTTTCAAATGACTTAGTTCGAGCTAGAGGCTGCCCATATGGAATATGAAAACACAAGGAATGAGATAGTTTTATTTCATGATAGATTGAATAATACTGAGACAGAATTAGCTGTTCTGGAGTCTAGCCTTTCTAGAGTGGCTACTCGTGATGTGAAGTTGGTTGATGATGCTATGCAGGATACGGGTAATAAAGTGCTTGATATTATCAAAATCTTTTACCGTGAATAGATATGGACTTTTTGGAGGCTCACGAAAATGATGTCGAAGACATCCTCTTTCCAGAGGTTCGTCCGTTGGCCTTTGGGGCTCAGGACACTCCATCCGTTCCTATTGATCTTTCTCAATATGTAGAATCTCCGATTATCCCCCCAACTAGGAATGTAGCTACTAACGAGCTTCTTAACACTTTCATTCCTATTTCTTTAGAAGCGAGGGTACCCTCAGGGAGTAAAGTTCAAGTTAACCAGAATGATCTGTCTTTCGTGTGTTTTTTGTATTTGGTTAATTAGGATAGCTTATTTTTGTCTCTTTACTTAATGATAAAGAAGGTTCATTCCATGTTTGTACAAAACTGCTCTTTCTTAGTAAAATTCAATATTTATGTTGTACAAATTTATTAATTTGGCAATCCATTTGAGCTTGTGTTTTTTTACTCCTTTGTCATTTTAGTTACGCTTTCACTTGGACGCATTTATAATGAATTTATATCAACAACATAAACTATTGTTCTTATGTTGATTTCACATTTCGAACAATGTCGTTTTCCAAATGAGGCTTTATTAAATTATTGAACAACTTAAATGGATGCGGATTACTATCCCATCCCTTGCCATGGCTCTTTTAACACATAATTAATTTGTGTGCTATTACAATTATGTTATGATATTTAAAAACAAATGGATGTGGCATCATCATTTTTTATAATAATTTCTTTTGGGGTGGAAATTACTCCCCATATTTCTTTGGCAGAATAAATTTTGCCTTTGATTGAAATTCCTTTGGCAGGATAGACCTTGCCATTAATTGAAATTTCTTTGGTGGAATAAACATTACCTTTTGATTGTAATTTCTTTAATGGGATAAACTTCGACTTTATCCATCTAGGCTGGGATAGTCTTTGCTAGGCGGGACTAACCTTGTCTTTAGTTACCAATCCTCATTTCTACAACCTTGTTTCAGGTGCATCGTCTTTTCTATCGGCTTTCATCGCTCAAGATGATTCGCTCCTTGGGAATCAAATCTTTTTATTTTAGCGATCTTTCCTGTTGGGCTTTGCACCTCTTTTTGTTTAGATATGGACCGAATTTTTATGAGGGCTATAATTTTGTTAGGGTTCGCTTCGATATCTCGCTAACATAGTGGCATGTCTGCAAAGGATGAGCCTCCTCTGGTAAAGCGGTAATGATCCGACACAGGGATACATGGATTACTCTTTTTTATTCGGTTGAATGCTTCATCTTATAGAACATTATTTGTACTTTCATTGTCTAGGAGTATGCGGTGAAAGCATTCACCTACTATTACTGCCTGGATCACGGCTACCTCATCTTCAATTCCTGAAATTTCAATTTTTGGAACGACAGATGTAATGGAAGAGGTTAAGGAATGCGTATTACCTGTAAGCGTACCTTTTCCTAGATGCTTACCTTCCGGGCTTTGTGTCTTTGTACAAAGGGCAGCGCATTCCTCCATTAGTGCTTCCAGATATTTGGTCATTCATCAAATATTTCCCACCACTAAATTTACTTGTGCATAGGTTGAAACACTACTGTCCTTTGGATTTTCCTTCTTTGGTACTCCAGCTAATGCTCGGACTTTCCATGTATGTTTCATTTCTTTAGGTCTTATGTATTTCTAAATTGAGGCATGGAATTCGTAGTCTACCTTTTTCAAGTTTTCCATAGACGTCGTCAATTTGTGACGTTACAAATCTGATCAACAAATCCTACACACCTAGCTATGATTTTCAATTCCCAAACTCATTAGTTTTGATGCTCAAACTGAAGCAAGAAGGGAAATAACTATTTGAGAGGGTATTTTTAAACTTTCCTCCAAGCCTGGGTAGTTTGGTCTTTTTAGAATAATGACAGATGGTGGTTTTCCATTGGCTTCTAAGTAACTAATTCTATTATGAGTGTCATGCTTTATGTGTATCTTGACAGCTTGTAGCTAGCTTAGGTGGAGGAGCGGATCGTATCTTACTTTATGCAAATCTTTCCCGCATTCTTTTACTTCGCATATTTCTATATGTTTCACAAACAATGTGGTAGGGTTCCCAGAGCAAAATTTTTGGAGATGACAACGTACAAATAGCATTACTCCAAACCTATTGAACATAAGACTTGTCTACATGAGATTGACCAAATCCCTAAAACCACATTCCCTACAGTACATTCATTGTTCATGTGCCAATTACTCCTCACACAAGGCCTACAACAAAAAAAATATTCCAGCATATACTTCAATGGTCTCTTCTTTACTCTGTTTTTTGGTCCCACTTCATGAGATTTTTATATAATGGTTCTATTCCCAATACATCTTCTCCAACATGCAAGAATCGGTCTTCCAGTTTGGTTTGTCAATAATGTGATTGACGTGGTCATTAAAGTTGTTCCCATTGTTGTGGTTAGACCCAAATTTAAGTGGGTATTGGAGTCTAAATTAGAGTGGTCTTGAAGAGATCAAAATTATGGACAAGAGGAAAAATTCGCCGCATTTTCTCTAGCCTGGTGCTAACTGGCTACTTGAGTGATCCCGGTAGAAAACAACTTGAGACTTGGTCGCTCGCTTGGCGCTCTCTGTCGCTCGAGCGACAAGCTTATCTGGAAGAGGCTTGTTTTCATTTTTTTGACGCAATTTTGGACTCTTATTCTTCTACAAATTGTTATCTAGGGTTTGTTATATATATGGGACGACTTGTATAGAAATTAAGACGATTCATACAACATATTGAAAACTTTAGATTCAATTGAGTGCATTGAAATCTTGTAAATACAATTACTATTGATTATAGTGAATTTCTTCTCATCTGCTCGTAGTTTTTCCCGTATTCGGTTTCCATGTAAATCTTGTTGTTTATTTTTCTTCTTATTTATTTCATTATTGTCATTATTTTGCGATTTGAATTCATAATAAGTGGTATCAGAGCGAGGTTGATTGTTTTGCATGGTGACAATGAAGTATGACATCCTGTCGTTGCATAGAAATACGATATTTACCTTATGGAAAGTGAAGGTGCGAGTGGTTCTAGCATATATGGATTTGGGGGAGGCCTTTCTTGGCTTTGATAAGATGACTGCTACTTTAATGCAGGATAAAAAGAAGTGTAGGGATCGAAAAATTCAATCTCAAATTCATCTACATCTTTCAAATCAAATTCTTCGGGATGTTCTAAAGGAGAGAAGTGCCGCTGCATTGCGGTTGAAGTTGGAAGAACTTTGCATGACCAGCAAACTACACTTGAAGTAACGCTTGTATTCTCCCTGGATGTTTGAAGGTATGTTATTTGATGGTCACTTAACTATGTTCAAAGAAATCGTGGCCGATTTGGAGACATTAGAAGTTAAGTATGATGAGGAGGATTTGGCATTGATGTTGTTGTGTTCTGTGTCACCACCATATGTGACTTTTAGAGATACTATTCTTTATAATAGGGATACTCTCACCGTGGAAGATGTCTATGATACTTTACTAACTAAAGAGAAGATGAGACATCTTGTTGGAGGATCATGGAATCATGCTGAAGGCTTGGTTGTGTGTGGGAGAAATCAAGATAATAGGAATCTTGGTAGAAATATTAGGGACAAATAGAAATCTAGACATGCTAAGAAGACATGTTACTATTTTAAGAATAATGGTTGTATTATTGCTGATTGCTATGCCTTGAAGAACAGAAGTAAAGTTGCTGGTGCTATTGTGAAAGAGAAGTAACCTGTCAATACAGCGGAGGCCGATGTTGTGGAAGATGTGCAAAGTGAATAAGAGCTTCTTATGATTTCTGACATGGATTCCAAAATCATGTGATGAATAGATTTTTGAATCGACTTGCACTTTTCATATTTGTCCCAATAGAGATTGGTTTTCAACTTATGAAGGAGTTTCGAGAGGTGCAGTTATTAATGGGGCTATCAGAACACTTAAAGATGTAAGACATGTTCTAGAATTGAAGTGAAATCTCATATCTTTGAGTGCATTTGACCTAAAGGGTTATAGATACGCCGGTGAAAGTGGAGTTTTAAAGTTGAGCCGGGATGCTCTTGTTGTCATGAATGGACACAAAAGCTCTACACAATTGTACATTTTGCATGGTTCCACAGTAATTGGGGATACAACAGTTTCTACTTCTTTTTTGACGATGAAATTACAAAACTTTGGTATATGTGGTTCGAGCATATGAGTGAAAATGGCATGACATAACTGAGTAGAAGGGGATTTCTTTATGGGTAGAAGACTAGTAAAATAAATTTTTGTAAGCATTGTGTCTTTGAAAAATATAATAGAGTCAGATTCACGAAAGGAAGACACAACACGAAGGGAACACTTGAATATATCCATTCAGATCTTTGGGGACCGGCCAGTGTACCATCAAAAGAAGACCATTATTACTTGATGATAGTGATTGATGATTTTTCCAAGAAAGTTTAGGTATCCTTCTTGAAGCAGAAGAGTGATATGTTTGGGACCTTCAAGGAGTGAAAAACATTGGTAGAAAAGTAGAATGGAAAGCATGTGAAATGTCGATGCACATATAATGAGTTGGACTTTTGTTCAGATGAATGTAATAGCTTCTGCAGGGTTCAAGGCATCTTGAGTCACTTGACAGCGCCTGAAACTTCTCAACAGAATAGTGTGGCAGAATGGATGAATAGAATTTTGATGGAAAATGTTCGTTGTATGCTTTCAAATTCTGAGTTGCCTAAGACTTTTTGAGCTTAAGATGCTACTACAACTTTTTTTCTGATTAATCACTCACCAACAGCTGCCATTGATAAAAAGACACCAGAAGAGCTTGTTATTCTGATTTGAAAATTTTTGGGTGTCCTGCTTATGCTCATGTGGATAATGGAAAGTTGGAACTTAGATCTAGAAAGTGCATCTTTCTTGGGTATAAATTAAGTGTGAAGGGGGTATAAATTGTGGTGTCTTGAGACAAGAAATGTAGTTGTTAGAAGGGATGTAGTATTTGATGAACTTGCTATGATTCGTAGTTCATCTCTTGGGGATTTTGATAAAACTGATGAAAAGAATTATTCAACTCAGGTGGAATTGAAAATTGGTTCAGAGGAACAATAAGAGGTTGCAAAACAGTTTACTATAGATCAGTTTAATTCGGTGTTGACAGACAGTAATATCTTGCCTACTTTGCCTATACCACCAGCACCACAGTATTCAATAGCTAATGATAGACCCCATAGACAGATTAGACCTCCACAGAAGTATGGGGAAGCAGATTTGGTAGCTTATACATTGAGTGCGGTTGAAGATATTATTTCCACTGAAGAGCCTACTACATATTCAAAGGCAGTCAGTTGCACTGATTCTATCAGATGGATGATTGCTATGGAGGAGGAGATGGAGTCATTGAGCAATACTTGGTGAAATTACCTAGAGGTAAAAATGTTGTTCGTTGCATATGGATGTTCAAAAGAAAAAAAGTCATATCAGGGATTGAAGATACTAGATACAAGGCTAGATTGGTGGAAAAGAACTACAGTTAGATTCCTGGTGTTGACTTTATAGATGTGTTATCACCAGTTGTGAAGCATAGTTCCATCCGGGCTTTACTTGGAGTGGTGGCTAAGAATGACTTGGAGCTTGAGTAGATGGATGTTAAGACATCATTCTTACATGGAGAATTTGAGGATAGCATCTACATGCAACAACCAGAGGGGTTCACAGTCTCTAAGAAAGAAGATTGTATGTGCTTGTTGAAAAAGTTCTTGTATGAACTAAAGCAGTCCTCGAGGTAGTGATATAAGATGTTTGATTCATTCGTGACTATTCATGGTTTCTTCAGATGTAGTTATGATAGTTGTGTGTATTTCAGAAAGGAAGATAGTTGATCGACTACATATTTGTTATTATATGTTGATGATAAGCTAATAGCAGCCAAAGATAACGCGGAGGTTAGAAAAGTAAAGTTTCAACTCAGCAAGGAGTTTGATATGAGATATTTGGGTATGGCAAAAAAAAAAAAAAACTCTAACTGATTGTATTTGAGTCAGAAGGCGCTCGAAAGATTCAATATGGTGAAAGCTGCACACTTTAAATTATCATCTAACTTGTGTCCTTAGTCAGATGAAGACATTGATTACATATCTCGGGTTCCTTATTCCAGTGCAGATTGTTCGCTTATGTATACTATGGTTTGTACAAGACTTAATTTGGCACATGTAGTTAGTGCAGTTAGCAGTTACATGACAAATCCTGGCAAGAAACATTGGAAAGCAGTGTAGTGGATCTTCAGATATTTGAGGGGCTCTTTTAATGATTGTTTGCATTTTGGTAGAAATTCAGATGGAGTCATTGGGTATGTAGATTCAGATTATGCAAGGGATCTTGATAAGAGGAGATCACTTACATGGTATGTATTTACCTTGGAGGCTGTGCTATCAGTTGGAAAGCTACTTTGCAAAATACAGAAGCTTTGTCTACAACAGAAGCAGAATACATGGCCATTATAAAGGCATGTAAGGAGGCTATGTGGTTGAGAGGATTGATTGGTGAATTCAGTGAAAACTTGCAGATGTCTACAATATTCTGTGGCAGTCAGAGTGTAATTTTCTTGACTAAGGATAAGATGTTTCATGAGAGGACTAAGCACATTGATGTAAGGTATTATTTTGTGCGTGATGTGATTGCTCGTGGTGATATTGTAGTTAGGAAGGTTGATACCAAGGATAATCCTGCTGATATGATGACAAACCTCTTCCCATTACTAAGTTTGAACATTGCTTGAATTTAGTGGGTGTTTGTCATTGATTTAGTTCATTGGGTTTAGTTTGGAAGAGGAAGAGTGATGTTTATTGATGGAGTTGTGACTTGAAATTCTTTGTGTTGGAATTTGGTTCAAGGTGAAGATTTGTTGTGGTTTGATTCAAATTCTAGTGGATATTAAAGTCTAAATTATAGTGGTCTTAAAAAGAGCAAAATTTATGGACCGGAGGAAAAAATAGTCTTATTTTCGCTAGCGCTCGGATGCTTGAGCGAGCCGGGTAGAAAACAACCTGAGACTTGGTTGCTCGCCGACGCTGCACTGTCGCTCGAGCGACAGGCTTATCCGGCCCAGGCCGTTTTCCTTTTTTTGACACGACTTTGGACTCCTATTCTTCTACAACTTGTTCTCTAGATTCCTATATATATATATATATATATATATATATATATATATATACACGAATTGTATAGAAATTAAGATGATTCATACAACATCTTGAGAGTTTTAGATTTCAATTGAGTACATTGAGATCTTGTAAATACAATTGTTATTGGTTATAGTGAATTTCGCCTCCTCTACTTGTGGTTTTTTCCCGTATTGAGTTTCCACGTAAACTTGATATTTATTTTCTTCTTGTTTATTTTGTTATTAACATTATCTTGTGATCCAATTTCATAACACCCACATCTCCGTCCATCTAGACCCTATGTTAACCATGCCATCACTAACAACCTCTCCCCTGGAGAATGGTTAATTGACTCGAGCACATCCAATCATATCACCTCCAACCTCAATCATTTATATTCATAAAGATTACAAAGGTCCATTTGATAATTTTCTTAGTGATAAGAATGTTAGCCAATTACACATATATGTTCTTCTCATCTCTGCCTTTAGTTTATGCTTTTTAAAATTCTTATGATTATGTTATCAAAAAAATATAATGTATGCTTCTGAATTTTGTAAATCTAATCGTGCCTCTACTGAATTCTTTCCATCTCATTTTGTAAAGGATCTGTGTACAAGGGTTGTTCGTGGATCGAACAAGTTTGATCCTTATGATTGGACATCTTTCGTGACTAATAGTCAAACTCGATCTTTACCTTCCCTCGCATACATAAGTATGGCAGGCTTTTTGGCTCTGTGACATGGTCGTGTTGGTCATCCATTCATCAAGACAACTAAATTTTAGGTAATTTTAATATATTGTCACTGTCTTCTAGTTTGAATTCTCATTTCATTAGTTAGTCCTATTAATAAATAAAATCTGTCACTTACCATTTGTCATGTCTAGTCTTAAAAGTCGTGCTCCTTTAAACCTTGTATATACTAATGATTGGGGATTAAATGACTTCATGATTTTCAATATTATATTTTCTTCGTTGACCACAGCACTTGCGCATATGTTATGTTTCAACAATTTAAATCACTTGTTGAAAATTACTTCCAAGATAACAATTGGAACTATCTATTCGATGGTGGGAGAGAGTAAACGACATTCAAACACCTATTTATCCTATTCAGCATTTTAAAAAACTTCCACATACCCCAACACAATGACACCTCTGAATATCACCATAAACAAAGTTATCGAAATGTAACTATCCCATTAAAATATTAGACTTTCAGACAGTAATTTACGAAAAAATAGACCACCCACACCAATTCTCCAATGAATTATCATATTTGTAGTTGGCGAATATAATAGTCGTCCTACGTGACATCCCATATGACAACTTGTTATTTGAGGTATTAATTTTCTATAATTTTGTTGCATCAAATAACAAGCTAATGTCTCAATAACAAATCAACACATAGGATGATCACTGCAGTGGCCAACTATGAATATTATTACTTTCTCCAAAATGCTTCTATATGAACACGTGTTCAACTCCAACCAAATTATAACAAGCTTCGTATCTTTATTTTATTTTTGCTTATGGTGGATCAAGCTTTAAAGTCACAACAAACTTGAACCTAAGTCTGCACCATGTCTACTCCTAGAATACTCCCCAAAACAAAAAGCATATCATTGTTTGGATCTTTGCACTTCTCAGTTTTACCACTCCAGGCATGCTCAATTTATAGAAACTAATGGGCTGTTTGATTTGTGTTTCAATTTTGAATTTTGAATTTATTATTTGGTTTTTCATTTTGAGGATCTGTTTTGATATAGTTAACAATGTCTTTGATTTGTCATTTTGAAATATTATTTCCTAAAACAGAAAATTATTAAACATATTTGGTTTGAAAGTTTGAAAAACTGATTTATGATATTCTATTCCAAATTTAATTATTCAGTAAAAATAGAACAATTTTATGTTAACATATTATCAAATAATATAAATATTTTAAAGTTGGTGAACTTTACAATATTTTTTATACCACAAAAGTAGAATAAAAATAATAATAATTTGAGTTCAAAATATAGAAAATAAAAATAAAAATTAATGACATGGGCTAAGAATATTTTTTTTATGTGTGCATTTAAATACCTCTTTAGAATTTTTATATAAATAATCATTAAGAGTTTGAACTATTTTTATTATTTATTTTTTATAAATTTTTTTCTAGAAATTTTTAAGAATTTTATTTTTTATTTAGCATTTTGTATTTTATTTTCTCAAAATCTTTTTTTTGGTAATATTTATTTTTTAAAAAATTATTTGTTAGAATTTTATATTTATATTTTTTATAATTTATAATTTTTAAAATTTTATTTAAATAAACATTTTTTAAACACTTATTTTTCAGTTTTGAATGTTTTCAGAATTTTCATTAAAAATACTCAATACATCAAAAATGCATTTTGAATTTTATGTTATAAGTTTAACCTTATTTTCGAAAATAAATTTTTAAAAATTATTAGACTAAACGCATTTTCAATGTTTTGTAAAATTGAAAACAGTTTGAAAATAGCAAACCAAGTACAACCTTACTTATTTACCTTTAGATAAACTTATTTATAGGTTTAACTTATTAAGATTGGCCTAACATACTACGGTATAGGGATGGCAACGGGGCGGGGCGGGGCGGGAGAGCCCGCCCCGTTCCCCGTTCCCCGTTTAAGGCGGGGCGGGGGGCGGGGCGGGGGTTATTCCCCGTTTACTCCCCCGTTTAATTTTTTTTTTTAGTTTTTGATAA
>CAIGRP010065868.1:0-42804 GCA_903798385.1 Fraxinus cuspidata | reverse complement strand
GTCTAGGTATTCATAAAAAAAATTATACAAATGGAAATTTTACTAGAAAGTTAAAATCATTTCATTCGTCGAGCACTTGTCACCATACCAAACCCTTGTCATGCCTTCATTTAACCTGTAAATTTTGTAGGAGTGAGTATCGCAAGTAATACTCAGTATGAAACACTTAAATAAATGGTAAAAAAAATATTTTCAGAAATGCAACTTTCGTTATTTATGTCACCGTCAATTCTGTAAAGCGAACCTGTGATCAATCAGTTTGTTTACTCTCGGGTTTTAATAGTCCCTTTCAAGTGTCATATATCATCTCTTCATCTCTTATTTGAAACATCAAATGGTGCCTCCATTCTCTCATGGGTAACACAATAACATGTTAAATGCAAATCGAAAACAAATAATTTTTACTTCACTTACAAAAGTATCGAAACATCCCTACCTTAAACACTTGGAGTTTGAATATGCTCTTGCACTCAATAAAATACAGCGTTCTCTTCACTTCTTCTTAAAAATTTTTTTAGATTCAAAGTACCTTAATCTATGGGAACAAAAGCAAAATAATTTATGTTTGGGTATAATAGTTTGTGGAAGGAAATGCGGCCTTAGAGGTTATAGGAGATTATTATTTTTCAAATGCAAAAATGATGATGATAATTGGTAGTAACCAAAATGGAATTTAAAACATTGATAGTGGAATATTAATTAGGCGTATAAATGGTAGGTTATGGGTTAAAAAAACATGTAAGCACCCTTTCAAATGAATGAAAGTTTTGTTTTATAATTACCATAATGGCATTAAGTGATTTGGAGGTTATGGCATTTAGTAAATGATTTAAATGGTATCCTTAGTGGAGAAAAATGAATAGTCAACTTAAGGAATAACAAAAATTAAAGGGAATGCATTTGTGGAGGAAAAACCGTGAGTGAGAGAGAGAAAAAAAATTAATTATGATGGGATGAATGTGGGGTTGTTTGGTTCACTATATCCTGTTTATCCAATTTTTAAAATTTAAGCAGATGCAAAATTAACATAACGTGTGTCGTCAACATAAAAAAAATTTATCGTTTAAGAGAAATTCGATACCTTACAATTTTTTTTAAAAAAAAACAACAAGTGCGCAAAACTTTATTATCGTGACCAAAACTTTAATTTGAACACTTAGGAAGGGTCTTAGCGACTTAATAATATAACTCAAATTATTTTTCGATTTATATAAGAAAAATTATTTTAAAATGAAATACAAGATTTTATTTTATTTTATTTTCTCGGTCGCTACACAAAAAGTACGATAACAACATCAGCTGAATTAAAGAACGCGATGAAGAACTTGAAAACAAAAAAAAAAAAAAAAATCTTCACTTTAAACTTTGACCCAAGCCATGGAATTTCAATTTCTATTGTTAAATTGCCTCTTAAGAAGCAAAATGGCCTTTGCACACTCCCTTTGAGGTTCAAGTTCCCACCTAACCTGCATGCTTGGGCGTGTGCCTTGCCTCCACTTGGGTGCCAATTTATTGTAAATTGGTCTCTAAGTTTTGTTCCTATGCAATTTTTGTCCATTTTGATCTTTTCTCATCTCGTTGTCTTCTATTCACATCTAATTGAGTCCTAGCACTCTTGCATGTTCTTTCTTCTGTTCGAGCCAACTTTCGATTAATTGTATTTTAGTCTCCAAACTTTAACTTTCTTACATTTTTGTCCTCTTTTCTTCGGTTTTCTTCCAATTTTGTCATTTTCATCAGTTTGTATCCAACGAACATAATATACATAGAATGAAGCCATAATTCATTGGCTAGATAGCATGCCGTTAGTCTCAAGATTGAAATTTCTATGTCAAAAATATAAATAGTTTCAAAGTCACAATGTTAGAGTCAACTTCCACCTATTCAATGTAGAACTGACGTTTGTGTGACGATTCATGCAAAACATCACAAGTTCATGATTGGCTTAGACGACCCTCAAAAGTCAAATATTTCCTTTCTTCACTCGTGAGATACATACCTCCAAACTTTAATCTTTTCACTCTTTTCCCAAGCCGTGATTCAAAGTTGAATTTTTCTTATATTAATCCACTAGTCACCATCCTCTCTAGTTTGATTTGATTCAACTAATTGCAGCTCAACACATCAACAAATGAAGATTTTCCTTATTTTTTTTATTGTTTTAACCTTCAAGAATCAACTAAGCTAAGAATCTCTTGTCAAATGTTGAATTTTCTAAAATAAGTTTTCGGGACTTAATCATGGCATGTAGTGCATCTTCTATTTTATGCACATGCTTGTTTCTTCGAACATTTTTTTGCATACTTTTCTCTATTAAGCTTTTAAATGACCTTGTAATGAGTTTTTGGCTGATGACTCCCAAGTTAGATGACCATAAGGCACCAGGTTTTAAATACCATAGCAGGCTTAATCAATCCAGTAAAAAAAGATTCGAAGAGAAGTTTCAAAATGAGTCCATATTCTTTTTATATATGCCCCTCATTAAATACTCAATCTAGAAAATTAACCAATAGCTTAAGATTTTCACCCAATTTTCATCAAATATGCCTTAATCAATCTATACAAAATTCAACACATATGGAATCCCTAATTCTTTACATTTTCCTACAACATCTGACCACCCCGAAACTATTCTAAAGTTTGTTTAAGGATGTAAAAATTAGCGGTTGTTCGAGTTAAACAATTAAGGTCCCTTATTTTTCTTTCTTCAACCCATTCAAAAATGTAAACCAAAACACTTACTCATGATGCAATGCATGAACTACGTGCACAAAAATATCAAGTTCCACATGAATAAATGTAGGTCAACCCCAAACATGCAATTTTTTCGACACTTTATATTCCAACACATTGTTTCAATATATTCAGCATAGCCGGAAAGACCATCTAACCCACCCAAATACATAAAAGCGGTATAAAAGCATTAATGAACATATTTTTTGGATTCTTTTTTTCATTTGAAAAACACACAAAAGGAAGTAAACTACCCAAAATCGATAAAAAAAACCATCCCTAAACTTAATATGTGCATTGCCCTCAATGTACAAGAATGTGACAAGCTAAATGCATAAATGAAGGTAAAGAGGGAACTGAATACTCCTTGGCCAGTCAGAAGGTGGTGGTAGAAATGGAAAAAAATCTCCCGAGATTGATGGATTCGAAGATGAGGATGGAGGCATGCTTGAGAAAATCTCTCACATCATGTTGTATGTCTGGTCCACCTAGCCTTGCATGTCGCGAACCATGTCATATGTCTTATTAACTCTGCACTGCATGCCTTGAACTATATCACAGGTACGATCAACATGAATATTGAGCTCATCAATCAGTCTTGTGTATCTCTTCATACACTCCGTAAGCATGTTGTCCCTTCTGCTCATACTGGACACATCATATCATATTACGTTCACATCACCCTGTATGCTATGAACAATCATCTCCATGCTCTAAACTATCAACTACAGGGCCTTAAGTGACTGCTGAATGTCCTAAATTCCCTAGATGGTCTCAATCGAACTAGTAAATAACCCTCTTGGTATAGGGGATAGGCAGCAGGGTTTGGATGTGGAGGGAATTGTGTGGCATCCTTATGGCCATCAACTACCTCCGGCCGCTGTTGATGCTGTCTTCTCTATATGATCTCCTTCGAAGAATTATCTCACATCTTACGATCAATAGCAACATTGGGCAGGTTGGCTGTTTCGCTGGAAGAAGTCGCACCCTAGAAGATCTGCAAATCTCACTAATGAGATTGGAAAAATTAATGTCTGGCGACACTCTAGCTGAGAAGCAAACCCACAAATCTGATTGTAGATAAAAGTACCCAAGTCAATCTTTAGGCCCCGTGCCAAGTTTTATAGCAGCCTTGCTTTGGCAAAGTTGAATGTATTCAGATGGGAGGTAGACTCAATATTATGGCAAAACAATTCCATCAAAATCGTAATAGAACAAGTCAGCTTGTTTTACCTAGTCAAACCATAAAACTGTGGCCATATTATGCTCCAAAGGTGTCGGGACAATGTTGTCTCGAGTCAAACCATAAAAATCATCAATAATCTTAGGAGAAAACAAAACCCATTTTTCCCGCATCCATGTATAATGTTCACGCTCTGCCCCAGGAGTGTCGATCTCGTGATTGAAATTTGTATAGAACTCCTGTACCATAGTGTAAACCTCATGTGGTCTTGCAATCACCTGTGCCCAACCTACTCTATGTATAAGAACCTTGATTTCATAATCCTCGAAATCCTCCAATATGATTTGTCTTTCCAGCCAAATCTTCTTCCTGGCCAAGATGTTATCAAACGTAGCCCTATATTCCAAATTATGGAATCTCCTCATGCCTCTGACACGGATGCGTACAGTGGTATTGGATGTGGAGGCTTTGCCCTTTCCTTTGGAGGTCATAGATGTATCTTTTCTTTTTGGTGCCATTCCTATAAAACACGAAGAAAAATAATCATTAGTCCAAAGCTTGCAATGAATGAGACATAAATGATCTACATATGGTAAGAAAGATATGGGTAATGGAGGCCAAATGTAGGGGACACATGCCAAAAATGGGGAGGGAACGCAATTTAGAGACTGCGGCCGCTACCTGGAAACGCAGGGGATGAAGGCTGAAGCGTACATCTTCTCTAATTTTGTGCTAAACGTGCAACAAACGTGAATACAAGCATAAGGAAATATTTCTCTATGTAAAAGTAGTGTACATTTAGTGCAAGAATTGAACCAAAAATGTCATTTGAGCATTTTATCAAACATGTTGCAGGCAAACCATAGGAATGAAATCCAAGAGCATGACAAAATGATGTTCTATCCACAAAAATAGGATGGATTGAAGTAGTGAATTCTTGTAAACTAATGTGTTAATGCACTTAATGGTAGATGCTCAAGCGAATTCGGTGAGAGAATAAGACAAATTTGTGTGAGCTTCGAGTGTTTGGAGTAGGAAGATGTGTGGGGATGAGGAGAAGATATGTTGGAATGAGTGGTTAGTGTCAGTTTGGGGCACGTGCCTAGTGTGGGTTGGGGAGTGTGCCCTTGTGAAAAGGTTTGGCCTATATCGAGGCTAAATGTTGATGAGGCGCGCACCTGACTTGCAGGTCAAGGCATGTTGGCTCCAAAATTATCCTTTACGGGGCCTCTCGACTCTCCAAAACTCGATTTTAATGCTAATAGTGTTCCAAGTGGTTGAAAGTGTATGTAGAACTCTAAAATTTTTGAAACTCAATATCAAACTTGGAAGGCATGAAATAGGCCATATTTAGCTCAAAAACTTGAGCTTTTACTCCAAACCAAATATTTTCACCATGATCTCTTCAATATGCTATGAACGTGAAAGTGGTGTGGAACACAAATTTTAGGAAATTCTGTCTTTCTCGATTAAGACTTTTGATCGATTAATACTTTAAATACCTCGTTTTTGCCTCGAAAAATGTCATTTGATTCAAAATCACTTAAATGTGGTTTTAACACCTCCAAACTCATGGAAAACATGTTTTAAACTTATGTGACCTCGTGCTTCGCTCTTATGACCTGTGTGATGGCTAAATGACGCCTAACTGATCCTAACATACCAAAGCATAAAAAACCTACTCTAATGCATAAAACATGAATAAACTCAAGGAAAGAGAGTTGGGTAGCTTCTAATAAGCGCTTGGTTATAGTTATAGCTCGATTTTGTTTCTTAGGCTACTTCGCACTATCAAGTGGTACAATTATTTTCTCATTGGAATAATCACCTTCCCAATAAGAGTTCAAATGATGCCCTTTGACCATGAACCTCCTTAAATGATCTTGAGACACCACATCCACATGCCATGCGGAAACACAGCTACGACGGTAAATGGACCCGACCACCTAGACCTCAGTTTGCTTGGAAAGAGCTTAAGGGGAGAGTTGAACATGAGAACCTATTGACCAACCTCGAACTCTTTTTCCTTGATGTGCCTATCTCTGCATAACTGACATTTTATATGCTCCCAACCTGAATTGATCGAGTTTATTGAGTTGAAGGATTCTATTATTCCCGACTGACTTCATATCAAAATTGAGCATGGTGTAGTCATTAAGTGACCTATGCTCAAGTTTAACCGATAAGTGATATGCTTTGCGGAAAAACAACCAATATGGGGAATTCATCATCTTGAAATTTATTTTGTACACCCAAAGTTTAGCATCTAACTTCTTTGACCAATCTATACATGATGCATTGTCTATTTCTTCAAGAATTTGTTTCAGCTCCTTATTGGAGAATTCTACCGGCCCACTTGTTTGAGGATGATACGGAATTGAAATACGATGCTTCGCACTATATTTAGCCTACAACGCTGAGAATTAGCAGTTGCAAAAACGCTTCCCATCATCACTGGTAATAGCCTGTGGAATGTGATACCTTAAGAAAATGTTTTTCTTCAGAAATTGAGCCATAACCTGTCCATCGTTAGTTGGAAAAGCTATAACCTGTACCCATTTAGACACGTAATCCACTGCTGCCAAAATGTACTCCTAACCATATGAAGATGGAAATGGTCCCTTGAAGTCAATACCCTAAACGACAAATATTTCCACTTCTAAAATATTGTTTAAAGGCTCCTTGAGATACTTTCGGTCCACCGGTAATTATCACATCTCTTCACCAAAGGATAAGCATCATTGAGCAGCATAGGTTGATAAAAACCTGATTGTAAAATTTTGTTGTTGCTTTAGTAGCTACAAAGTGACCCAATATGCAGAAGAGTGACAATGTTTCAACAAGTTATTTTTCTCTTTGTATGACACACAATGACGAATTATCTGATTTGGACCTTGTCTATAGAGAAATGGATAATCCCAAAAGTAGTGCTTGAGATCATTGAAAATTTTCTTTTTCTCATGACTTGAGTACTCAAGAGGAATAATGAAACTGACCAAATATTTCACATAATTTTCATATAATGGTGTTGTCCTAATCTGAAAAGCATCTCATGTGGGAATACTTCGTTAATCTCATCTGTAGGGTTTAACTCTTGTGATTATAGGTGAGATAGTGATCTACAACCACATTCTCGCTCCCTTTTTTATCTTAAATTTTGAAATAAACTCCTGCAACAGAAGTATCCATCAAATGAATCTCGAATTCGCATCCTTCTTGCTCATCAACTATTTCAACGCCGAGTGATCTGTGTGCATAATCACATTTGATCCACTCAAATATGGCTTGAATTTGTTAGATGCGTAGTATAGTTCAACTGAGCCTCAACCAGAGTCTCATTGGCGTAGTGAATTACCTGTGTAATCTTATCTTGTGCTAACTCAGCATCACACATCTGCTCAATCGGCAAATCCCAATTAGGAACAACCAGTACTAGAATTGAAACTAACATTTCTTTTAGAGTGTTGAAACCAACCAAACACTCTATAGAAAAAGTAAAAATGAACACTTTTTCTAACATGTTTCATAGGGGCTTTGTGAATTTTGAGAAATCTTTAATGAAGCAACAATAAAATATAGGTATGTTCCAAGAAGCTTCTGATTTCCTTTACTGAACTGGTAGATGGAGCTTTTTAATAACTTGTATTTTTGCCATGTCAACCTCAATACCTCTAGTCACAACGCTGCAATACCAGAAACAAGTGATCTAAGCATTCCTTGAATAAAGTCCTAAAGATTGAAAAATCATCCATGAACACCTCAACAACATGCCCTACCATGTCTCAAAAGATGGACATCATACACCGTTGAAATATGGTTGTGGTGTTAAATAAATCGAAAGGCATATGCTTGTAAGCAAATGTTCTATAAGGTCAAGTGAAGGTGATTTTCTCTTGATCATCTGGTGCTATAAGATTTGATTGTATTTGAATTATCTATCTAGAAAACAGTAGTAAGCATGCTATGCGAGCCTCTCCAATATCGGATTTATGAAAGGAATGGAAAAATGGTCTTTCCTAGTGGCATTGTTGAGTTTACGATAGTTGATGCAAACTCTCCAACCCGTAACGTATGAGCTCGTTATTTTCATTTGGAACCACCATGATTCCTCCTTTTTTAGGATCAACTATACTGGACTAACCTATTGACTATTAGATATGGGATATATGATTCCCGCATCCAAAAACTTCAAAATATCCTTTCTTACCACCTCTTGTATAGTCGAATTTAGTGTTCACTGATGCTCTACACAAGACTTGTAAAGAGAAGGGTTGATCCCTTTTTTGTCAAAGATAGTCCACCTAATTGTTGTCTTGTGATCTCAAAGTACCCTCAATAGTTGACCTTCTTCTATAAGAGAGTTTGAGATGATGACTGGAAGTGAATTCTTTTTCCCCAAACAAGTATAATGCAGGTGAGTAGGCAATTGTTTGAGCTCAAGTGTTGGAACTTGTTGAACAGATGGTAAAAGTTTTGTGGGACCTTTACTAGCTTCAATTGTGATTGCTTGAAAATTGGTGGTATTGCTACCAAGTATCTATCACATTCTTGTTGAACAGATGGTAAAAGTTTTGTGGGACCTTTACTAGCTTCAATTGTGATTGCTTGAAAATTGGTGGTATTGCTACCAAGTATCTATCACATTCAGATGGCAATTCCTATGAGTATACCAGCCAAGCCTCAAGTGGTTCTTGAGGGTGATGAAATATGAATGCCTCTATCACAACTGATCATATCCGAATGCATCAATCATATCAATCTACTTACAAGAGTTTGATTCATTCTGAAATTTGAATGCCTTGAAGACATTTATTATTAGTTCTCCATCTAGCCTCAAAATCAACTGACCGCCAAGCACAACTATCAAATATCTACCAATAGCCAAAACTTGACGACCTACTATGAGAGGGACGTCCTTATCTTCTTCCATATTTTGGATACTAAAGTCCATTAAGAATATGAATTTGTCAACCTTCACCAATATATCTTCGACAATGCCTCTAGGGTGTATGATTGACCAATTAGCTAGCTATAATGAAATTATAGTGGCTTTCGCTTTTTCCAAACCTAATTTTATGAAAATAGATAAAAGCATTAGATTAATACTTGCTCCTAAATCGTATAATGTTTTCTCTATAAATTGTTACCAATATTGCAAGAAATAGTAAAACTTACTGGATCTTTTAATTTTAATGGTAACTAATGTTGGAGTTTCACATTGCACTTTTTTGTCAGCATGATCATTTCATTATACTCTATCTTCCTTTTGTTCGATAGTATGCCTTTCATGAACTTAGCATATCTGAGCTAAGGTTTCTACAAACGGTATATTGATAAGGAACTTCTTAAACACATTCAAAAATTTCACGAACTACTTATCAAGTTTGTGTTTCTGCAATCTCTACGGGAATAGAATCGGAGGTACACGCTTTCTTGAAGTTCTTTCGATCTCTAGGTCTAATGGAGTTAGCTAGGTCTCGTCAGAAACTTGCATAAATTGATGATTGCTTGAAAAGAACAAAACACAAGAGAATTAGATTGTTATTATAGCCTAAGGACAAATGAACAATCGAATACAATACAGACTAATAAACTAAATCAAAACAACTGTTCCCGACAACGACGCCAAAAATTTGTTCAAGAAAATCCCAGAAGTGTACATGATCATTGGAAAGTAATACGTGGTGAGTACGTATATCGTCCCTTGAGGAATAACGTTCATTTGTAATGTATTAGTAATCAACTATAACACAAAAGAGTTGTTTAGTAATTATTCTAATTTAGACTGTGAAAGCTATAAAAGAGAATGGTTTTATCAAATAACGAAATGAATGTATTCGATTTACGATTCCACCTATTGATTTCTAGTTTCAATTATTGACTTATGTAAATTAGTGTTATTGATGTGCTTGTGACAATTGATAGTCCACGTATATCTAATGTTCTTTTCTTAAAAATATTAATCTTATGCTTAACACGATTCGAACCTATTGCTAGTCCAAATTCATATACAACCAAGCATTAAATCATATGACTATCACACACACGATTGCACACGTCATAAACATTATTCTTAATATATATTGCTCGTGTAGAATATGCAGTGTTCTACCTATTGTGAGTCTTCCAACACAACAAATAAGTAACTTATTTGTCCAAATTTTGTGCGAAGTATCAAACAAAATAAAATTAATGCAAATTCAATCACAAACACAATAGTTAACTAAAGAACGATAAGTCCTGAATTAAAAAACTATAAATCAATGGTTCTTCATTCATCCAATACATATAATTATTTAGCCAAGCATTGTCAGATCAAAATTACACAAAAGTACAACATCGCCTGAATTAAAGAAGGCGATAATGAACTTGAAAACTCAAAAATCTTCACTTTAAACTTCTTCTTGTTAAATTTCCTTTTGCACTCTCAAACAATGATAAAACAACCGTAGAATGGGTTCTAGACTTCTCTAGTTTATGCAGGGATGCCAAAGATTTAATTCCAAAGCTTGCTAAAAATAGAGAAGGACCATTTTTTGAACTAGGCATGTGCCTCTAAGGGATTGAAGCCCGCGCCCTTAAGAAGCAAAATGGCTTCTGCCCATGCCTTTTGAAGTTCAGGAACGCTCTTGACCTGCAGGCTTAGGCGCGCACCTTGCATTCACTTGGGGCCAATTTATTACAAATTGGTCATTGAGTTTTATTCCTATGCAATTTTTGTTCTTTTTGATCTTTTCTCATCCCGTTATCTTTCATTCACATCTAATTGGGTCCCAACACTCTCACATATTCGTTCTTTGGTCCGAGCCAACTTTCAATTAATTTCACTTTAGTACCTAAACTTTAACTTTCTTGCATTTTAGTCCTCTTTTCTTCAGTTTTCCTCCAATTCACCCGTTTTCATCAATTTGTGAACATAATATAATTCATCCAAATGACCTACAAAGATTCCAGTTTAACGGCCTAGATAAGTGTAAAAAATGCATTTATCAAGTGTACACGAATATTCAATAGGTAATGACCATTTGTGCAAACCCAAATAATAAATATGAATTCATATAGCAAAAAATTCATACCATCAAATTATATCTTTATAATTTTCGATGAGAGCTCATATCATATCATTTGTATGGTTGACATAAACAAAATGAGACAAAACCACTTGCACATCATTATCCTACCTTGTACTTTTAAATGTGTCTTAACAATGAGAAAGGATGCAGAGAATTTGCTTTCTTTCAAGAGGTGTGCTGTTACTGAATTTTTTTTCCTCTCTGCTACTGTTGCAAAATAAAGAGAGTTGATGATGAAGAGAAACACTAAGAGTGACCGAGAGATGAGGAAAGATTTATATTTAGAGAGAGAGACAAAAAAAAGAGAGGGACATAGGTAGTGGGAATGTTTCAAGGGGATATTTATGTGTTTGATGAAGAGGTAATAATAGGTACATAATTTGATTTAATGTATACTCCCTTAATTTAACTAAATTAATATATATATATATATATTTAAATAAACATAGAAGACTAATAAATTGTGCTGCTACGTTAGTGTTTATGTTCGAGCTTGCTAAGCTCGTACCTTTACGAGACACGGCACTCTTACGTGATAAAATAATTGGACCATTACAACTCTCTCCTCATAAGAAATTTTCATACTCGAAAATTACCTTAACTAATTAAAGGTTCTAGATACTTGGTCTCCACCTTCTCTTCCATCTCCCAAGTTAACTCCTCGACTCCATAGTTTATCCATTGAACTTTAGCTGGGTACACCTCTCTATTTCTCAATTCATGAACTCTTCTATCCAATCATCATTGGAGCTTCTTCATATGACAAGTTTTCTTGTTTGTCCAATGTTTGATAACTTACCACATGACTAGGATCTTAAATTTATTTTGAGCATTAAAAATATTTTACACTGATGAGATTTCATGTGGTAAAGAAAGTTGATAAACCACAATCCAAATCCTTCCAAGAATTTCGGAAGGTTCAATGAACCATAGCAACAACGTTTCCTTCTTTCTAAATTTGTGTACATCCTTCATCAGTCCTACTTTCTAGATAACTTTATCGATCACCTGGAACTCCAAGTCCTTTCTTCTAACATTTGCATAACTTTTTATCGATCTTGTGTTGTCTTTATTTTAGCCCTAATGTTGTTGAGGAATTATCCATATGATACTTCTGGACTCAAAAGTCTCTCCTCTCCGTCCTCGTCTAATGGATACGAATCTACACTTCCTAGAGTAGAGAGTTTCAAAAGCTCATACCTATAGTAACTTGAAAACTATTGTCATAAGTAAACTCAATTAACGGTATGTATCTCTCAACTAGTGCCAAGATCCCAAGGACATGCCCTCACTATATGTACTCTAGTAGTCATGATGGCCTTAAAAACTTTGTATTTCTCCATGAAAAGACCTATTCTTCTTTCCATGTTTCTTCAACAAAATGTATCTCGAAGATCTCGAAGATTTCGATATATTTTTGAACTGCTGGGATGTGCACTTTTACGGGGTAAAATGTTCACCTCTTCTAATAGCTCATGTCTTATTCCTTCATCCTTGGGTACACACAATCTTCATTTAAAAGTTTATGCTTCATATGTAGATATTTCAAAACTTATTCGTTTGCTTGTATCAACATTAGCCTTAGTTTTGCAATTTTCAAAACCTATTCCTTATTCTATGCTTTATATGTAGAAATTTCGTAGTGTCTCTAGGAAACCGCTTCAAACAAAAAATCTCAACATGTCAAATAACCCAGTATTGTTGGGTTATTTAATCTCGCATAGTGGAATTTAAAATAATTTCAATTCCGTCCAAGGAACATCTTTGTATTTAGATAGAAATCATGATTAGAATCGTACCTTAAAAAAGTTGCAAACCAATTTGTCAATCATGGAACAAGAATAATCACGATCATTGCAAACCTTTGTGAATCACAATCTTTCCAAATCACGGTTGTCCAATTGTCTAGCAACTAATGGTAATTGAAACATGAGAACAAGAATAAGAGAATAGGGTTTCTCTTTCTTGTGCTAGCAAAACTATGATATGGTGGGACATGTATTATAATTTCTCAAACCCTAACTGTTTAATAAAATAATAGAAGTTTAATTGGGCTTGACCCATCCATTAAACATAGGCCGGTCCAATATTTAATAAATTTAACTTGGCCCATAAGTTAATTAATCCAATAAATTAATTAACTTAAGCACATTAATAAACAATCCAATTAATTAATTCTACAAATATCCAACATTCGTCAATAATTTAATTCATAATATCATTCTTCTTCTTCTCCCATTTGTGTTTGACCCACTAGGTTCCCGATCATGCTGCCGGATGACGTGAATTAATTCACATTCGTTGACCTATATTGACATCTAACAAAGTGTCACGACATATAATATATGTGATGAAAAATGTCACTTGGTGTGACAAATTCAAACATGTTCGTTTACCATAAAATTTAATCACTACGTCAATATGATCTGATCCGATCAATTATAAGATATAAAAGTGTGTCAAACCCGATTATAGATCATGTCTTTCACCTCTTATGTTAATAATAGTCAAAACTCTTTTCAACTTACGTACTTACCTTGGCCAATGATTTCGATATCAATTTAACCGAATGAAACGTAGATCATTATCTTTTATTATCTAAGAGTGGCAAATCATTCACAACCTTCATATGATTCTTGATATACTCGAACAATGCCGTATTAATGGCTCTCGGCACACTAATACCCCGCATCACCAATGTATGACTGGCATTATCAAGTCGAGGATCAATTTCACCGTTAGAGATTATCCATTTATGCTCACCTAGTTATTCATAACAGATCTCCAATATTTTGTTCTCATAACAAAACAATCACACGTCCATTTAAATATCATTATATTTTAAATTGTGAGATTAGCTACCACTTCATAAGTGAGAAATGCCACACATGTTAGTCTATCTATAACAACAATATCCATATCTCTTTTTTATTTACGACCACATATAATTTAAGATTCGGCTATATGTAATTTTTTTTCTCACAATCACAACTCGCAGTGATTAACAAGCTGCCATAAATCGAATCTTCGAATTCTATTAATTTAATTTATCATAATAATAATTCAATTAAATAATATATCTGTAATAAATAAAATGTATTAATCATATTAAAAGTGTTTACAACAAAAATCGATTAGATATAGGGCATAATACTTACAAAATTTATGTGTTTGTGCACTCAATAAGTGCTGGAGTCTTGGAATCCACAATTAACCTTTGTAAATTGCATTTTATATATTTTTAATGTCTGTGATTAACTTGATGAAACTGTGGTTTTGTGATAAAGTGAATATATTATGTAATTTCTTGATAATCTTAAAATTTGTTTGGAGGTTTAAGCTATCTACTTTCGAAGTAGTATTTGCTGTTTCTATTTCCTTCTGAACTAAGTGTTAAATCTAGATCACGAACAAGTAAGAGTAAAAAGACCTCAAATATGAAGCCCTAGAATTTCACTCCATGGTTCGGAGAAATTTGATGTTGATAGTTGCTGCTTTACTCGTATTTATATATTAAAGTAATAAGTTCATCGGTTGATCATTAATTTATTTAGATTATTTTGTTCGTCTCAACTCTAGTCTCAATGCATGGATTTGTGTTTTGATGTTAAAATGTCGGCTTCTGCCTTCAGGTGTGGTGAAAATTGAAATTTGCTCATTGGTATATAGGGTTATAATTGAGTTTTATGTGGCCTAAAATGTATACAAGATTTTGTCATTTTGGTGTATTGAGTGATTAATATCTTTTATTTTGTACTTCCCATTTGGGTTTATTCCTGATACTGATTCCTCTCTTTTCAACTTGGGGGAATTGTAGGAAGTGTATTGAGTTTTCTGGGCGGGTGTGCATGTCAACATCAGCTGAGGCAATGGCAATAACAGGGATTGAAGACCGGAGATATTGGAATGGGATCCAATATCTAGGTTTGATTCTAGCCATTAATAATACCTGATGCCAGTACATATAATCACCTCATTTTTAGTTGATCTAACCACGAGTTGCCTCTTTTGCTTCTGGATGTTAAATTCATAAAAGAAGTCTTCTATGCACTGGATTGGAGAAGAAGGTCCCAAGAACATGTTCTTCCTCCACAAACCAAAAGTCCAATGAATCTATGCAGGAAAAAGGCTGTGTTTCATTGGGTTTGATATTTTTTTGATGATCATGATAATACTGTTTGTTTTGAATATCAGTCCATTGATCATGATGCAGGGTTTCTTGAACATGTTTAATATTCAAGAACTGCACGAGACAAAAGTATATATTTTGTATTTCAATTAATTTTTATGTTAGAGATTCAAATATGGACCTCAATTTTTAATCCTCTTTAGGTTTCACTATTATAAAGAGAGACCCCACTTTATTTTTATTTTTTTTTTTAAGTCAAATTTTACTATAATTTGCTCTTTCTTTTTGTTTGAATGAATTCTTGTAAAACAGAGATCTAACACCATGATTTAAAATATTTTTTTTTTTCTAAAAATAGGTACAAAATAACGTGAACAGGTACGTTGTTGGAAAGAAACACAACATGCAGAGGTACGTTGGTGAAAAGTAAAGGCATCTAGCAATCTGCGCTTTAAATTTTTGTCTACTTTATGCCAACGTCGAAGGCCACAATGTACCAGTGCATGTTGCTAAAGACCTAAAGCAATGCATTCCGCTGGTTGCAAAAGCCATTTTTCTTGCAGTGAATGGTTGGCCTATGATGGCATTGTAAGGAGTATTAAGATCTATCACTACGAACTTGGCAATTGTACAGATATTTTGTGAGGCTTCTCCTACCACTAGACGATGTTTATTTTACCCTTGCCAGTCATGGGTACACCAATGAGCCCTAGCAAGGCATTGTTCAAAGGCTTAAAAAACCTTTTGGGCATTCACATTCACTGCATCATCTTTGAGTACAGTATACTCAAGGTACTGCCGATATCAACCAAAGTTTTGTGAACATTAACAGCACTACAGAAGACAGTTTGATAAGGACTATTCTACTGCAAAACTGAGATTGTCATCATCAGGTTGTTTCATATGGCTGGCCATAATTCTGATGTAACAATAATAACTATTTCCAGTTTGCAATCTAAATGGTTGTTGTATAATGTAGTTGTTAGGTCCAAATTGTAATTGGCTTTATCCGTATCCAAAATCATGGTCATTTAAGTTTTAATTTAAGTCATAATAGTTGTGGGTTTGTAGTATAGTCTTTGCGGCGCAAAATTGCTCATTGGCCACACATGGTGCGCACAAGTGCCCAGAGCAGGAGCATCGCCGTGAGCTAGCTATGAGCCTGCTGCTTGAGCGGCAGAGTCACCGCTTGTTAGGTGTTGGCTTAGAGCTCGAGCGGCGTATATATCTGGGAGATGTCCTAATTCGATTTTAACTACATTTTCCAATCCTATTTATCTCAAACAGTACCCATTATAAATATACATGCCATGCTCCTTCACAAGGTGTGTTGAATCATTATTTCATCATAGATATAATATTATTGAAGATCCAAACTACATCCAAAGATCTCTAGATTCAACCACTTGATCATTGATTTACGTATTCATCACAAACATTGTTTATTATTGGTTGAGCCATATATTTAGTCAATAGATTATCCTTATACATATTCCAATATTCTTACCTCAGCCACATCAAAAGATCATTAGATCAAACACTAAAAAACCCTACCTTCACCTGTAAGCTTTAGATTTATGAAGTTTGGAAAAGAGGCGTTTGGAGTTCGAGTTCGTTCTTGGTGATTCACTGAGAGCAAAAAGTAGCCTAGAGTTGTTGGGAATTAGGTGTTGCACAACCAAAGGAGTTCCTTGGTGATTTACATGTTAGGTATTGTATGTGAACTTTTAAAGTGGATTTTACTTGCAAGTTTGTCCACAGATTTTTGATCCTGAGAAGGGTTTTCCTCCGTGTTCATATATAGTGCTATTTACTTTTTAGTACTTTTGATCTATATGTTCGTGATTGTTTTAAATTGATTTTAAACATAATCATCTAGAAATAATTATTAAGTATCTTGTCGTTTCTTTATTTATTAATTCCATAAATTTGAGTCTAAACATTTCCCATCAAGTGGTATTTGAGCCGGTATCCCATGAAATATTTCTAACAAGTGGTATTAGAATTTAATTGTGATCCTTGACCTTATTTGTTTAGATTAGTCATATGAGAATTGAATCAATATTCATGAGGCTTATGACTAGCCATTTGAGGAGAGTCTCAAGTTACATAAGATTAATAGAATAGTGTTTAAGAAACTAAATAAACTTGGTTAGAAAGAGAGAGGCTTGTAGTCGAGAACTTGAGGAGTCTACAAATGATTAAATGAATTAATGGTTGAGAAAGAGTCCTTAGAAATTAATGTTAAAATTCTAATGAGTGATTATGAAAAATCAAATGCCAATTTCAATCTTTCTCTAGTGCTGACAACATATTAAATTTGCAAAAATCATTTGGGAGTAGAGGAGGCTTAGGCATTAATAAAACAAATTCTCATACGCTTCCTCTTCTAAAATAAGTTTGTACTAGCATCTATCAAACCTAAGGTTCAAAATTGAAATCTAGAATTGCTCGTAGGTTCATTTCCACGTGTTACCATTGTGGTAAGTTAGGGTACATAAAATCTAAGTGCCGCGAGCTCTTGAGTAGGAACAAGACCAAGAATGTAGGTACCTGAAGTCATCCGTCCCACATAGATTTTCTCCATCTAAGATTCAAAATTTGAAACTTAGGATTATTCCTAAATTCATTCTCACTGGTCACAATTATGGTGATTTAGGTCATATAAGACCTAAGTGCCATAAGACTTTGATTAGAAAGAAAAAAACAAAATCTAAATACTCATGTTAGATTCTTGATTAATCAAGTGAGTCATTTGAGTGAATTGATAACTCAATTGATTAAGATTACATCTTCTTCTAAGAAGATTTAGGTCGAAAAGGGTAAACTCACATGTCAAAGCGATAATATTGATTGTAGCATTGCTCGTGTTGCTCTTCATTTGATTAGGTGTTCACGTGTATGCATTTGCATTATTTATGATATTTACATATTCATACAGCACTTTATTTTTTCCCCCATTTTTTTTTTTTGCATTATACTTTTTTTTGAAAAAATAAAAATAAAATTAGAAAATATAAAAAAGGGGGAAAGAGGAATTTTTTTAAAGTGTTGGACAGGTTATTTTGTAATCAAGTACTAGTTTAGTTTATGAATAGTGAATAAAATTTCCATTAATTTTTTTAGAACCTATTTGGAGTCCTTGGTATAGGTTATTGCATATACCGTGTGCACTACACACATTAAATTCTTGTGAGTATGTTTTGATTGCATATGTGAGATTTGGAACGTCGGTTATTTGTGTGGTAGGTTGACTTTTTATATGGAATGACCTTTAACTAGTTGATTTAAGCTCTTGTGGATGGTTTGCAGGTTTGCAACGATTTGGGAATTTTTGGAATCTAGATAGAGTCGGACTCTGGTAGTTGTAAATTGGGTCTCTAAAGTTGCTTGTGATCATCAGTATCTTCAGGAGTTTTGGGTGGAGATCATGGAGCTTTTTGCTGAATTGGGGGCTATTATTAAGCATATTTTTTGGGAAGCTAACATGGCAGCTGATTTCTTGCAAAGGAAGGAGCATTAGGAGCTATGATTTGCTACCAGGTGGGTGATAGTTTACCATTTACCCTTAAGAGGTATTTTATGTACAGATCGATGGCAACTTCCATACCTTAGAGGATAGGAATTCTGTTAAGCTTGGGCTTTGTTAGGCTGTTTTGTCAATTTGCTTTATTTTTTGGAATTTTTAGACTGTTTTGTTTTTTATTCTTGGGATTTTGTTGTTTGATTATTTGTAACCACGGTATTCCTCCACCACTTATGAGAGGTCCCAGTAGCACTACGTTTGACATCGTAATTTGAGGAATGTATTCATTCACGAGTGATTATTTGCATGTCTTTTTTGATTGAGATAAGATTTTGAGACTTGCTTATCGGAGTTTAGTGGCACTTTTCTCACATGTGTAGCTTATATAATATACTACATATAGGTTTAAAATACGTTATGCGGGATAAGTTTACTCTTTAAGAATTATGTGTGCATAAGGTAAGCAAATAACTGTTGATATTGTTAAATTTAAAAATGCATGAAAATAGTTTGTCTCAAAAGAAAAAGAAAGGAAATTTTTACTCCCCCATCACATGTTTTGCATAATTTTCCATAGTTGTACATATGTATATTTGTTTTCACTCATGTCTCTGGGTGGTATTCATGTTTATAATACTATTTTTCCTTTTTTATTGTGGTAAAAGGGGAAGAGAATAGTATTTATTTTAGAGAATTGAGTATATGAGTTAGGGAGAGAACTTTATTTTTTAAACTTGATTTGATATTTGTCTAAGGGGGAGTTATAGTTATTTCTTGATACTTGATTTATTGATTATCTAAGTGTCATGATTAGATATTTTGCTTATTAATATTATGTTTTGCGTTTTGTGTAGTATCAATATTTTTGTTGTTGCTAGTTCAGATATATATCTCAACTTGTCATGTTTAGATTTTAGGTTATTTGATGCTTGTAGTAGCACATGCATTGGTGCTATACATGTTTTACTGAGTTATTTATTTAACTTAGTCATACTATTCAATATTCGTAACACATCCAAAGATATCTAGATTCAACCACTTCATCATTGGTTCATAAATTCATCCCAAACATTTTTATTATTGGTAGAGCCATATATTTAGTCAAGAGACTATCCTTTAAAAATCAGTTACATATTCCATTATTTTCGTGCCTCAGCTACTGATTAAAACCCAAAATCGATAGATCAAATATCCAAAAACCTACATTTATCTGTAAGTCTTAAGAGTTCTGAAGTTTGGAAAAGACATGACTAGAGTTCCAATGCTTTAGAACGAGTTCATTTTTTGTGAACCATGCGGTAAGAAAGTAGCTCAGAGTTGGGAAGTGTGTGTCGCACAATCAAATGAGTTCTTTGGTGATTTACAAGTTAGATGGTCAGAGAGCGAGCTAAGGTTTAGCGGTGTCTTGACTAATTGTAAGTTAATTTTTCTAGTGAATTTTAGTGGCAAGTTTGTCCAGAGATCTTTGATCTTATGCTCCATGATCATATGTCATGCTATTTACTTTTTAATGCTTTTGATCTTTACATTTGTGATTCTTTAACTTAGTGTTTAAATGGATTTTATTCATATAGAAACAAAAATTACGTAACTTATTGTTAATGATTATTTTTGTACATTAATTGCAACGCTACCATTCTCGCAATTTTTGCTGTTACATAATATTCATGCAATATTAGTTAAAAAAAACAATCATAAATATGTTTATGAATAATCGTGCAATTTATGCTTATTTTGGTAAAGACTAATATATATATAGACTTACACAAATTCATTACACAAATGAAGTAGAAATAGATATAATCCTCTATCTTTTAAAATTTAGTAACTGGAACAAAAAAAAAAATCTTTAAGACGGATGAAATGAACTCTTTAAGAGTTATGAAGAGCAGACAACCCAATCATGGTTTGAATTTTCTTGTTTTGGAAAACTTTTAAGTTCATTTTCTAGTTAATTCTTATTTTTTATAGGATATTAATAGGGAATCTTTGAGTAATTATATTCTAGACAATTTTTTATTTTAAATTTTCAGTGGGATTTACTGGGAGACCATGGCAGTTAACTATATTTATTACATTAGTTATTAAAAACATGTTCAAAAGACTCATTACACATAAGATTCTCTTTATTTTAAAGAATTAACCCTTGAAATTATGCTACAAGAGACTTTTCAAATTAATATTTTAAAATAGAGTGAGTTTCACTCTCCAAATTTGGAAAGTCAAACCCATTCTCTATAATCAAATGCATTATAAATATTTCAATTTTCAATGTAGTAAAATAATACAAATAAGCCAGTGAAAATAAAAGAAAGGTAAAGAATGATAAATATTTATTGGGAGTAGTGAAATTAAGTGTTAAAAATAAAGAGCTTTTTACTCTCTAAATTGCAAAATATGCTCTTCAAAAATAGAGAGCATCTTGAAGATGCTCTAAGGCTACTAAACGATGTGTGGAGATATGATGTGACAAATATACTTACATGGATCTCATGTCTGTGATCCCACATACTGCATATTTTAAGTTGTTTTTGGAAGCATCTTGGATGCTTTTTTTGTGTCATCATATTTGTCGATACTTGGGTAGTATGGTGCTGCCCGAGGGTTAAGTTTAGCAACATGCCTATATGTTTCACATCCATTTTGGCGGTATGAGTACCTCTATCTCACCCACTTTGTACAATGTTTCGAATTTTATGGAGTAATGATATAGATAAGTTACTACCTTTAGGTCTCTCAAAAGGTTGAGAGGTCACTAGTTCGAATTCTGAAGGACACGAAAGAAATCTATGAGTGGTAAGATGCATTTCGTATAGAGGTTATTATCTTAGTAATAGTGTCTCTAGATATGGTGAACTAAAATTACAGGTGCCCCAAATTTTGATATGCACATCCCGTCTCAAAGAGAACAGTACATACGAGTTAATGGCTAAGGCTTGGATCTTTACAATACTGGCGTGGCATCTTCAGATAAGAAAAGAAAAGAATGTTGCAATATGTCCTATAAAATGATAGAAATGTCAGGTTGTTCCTTTGTGGTAACAATATATTAATTAACGAGGTAGTAGATATATCATTTAATTAGGCTATCATATTGGTATATTAATAAATTAGACAACCATATTATTTCCCGTTGTTTCATTTGGCAATAATATATTAATAGAATTTGCATAGAAAAGGATATCATGATACAAGTCAAATCATAAATATAGAAATATAAAAGGTTGATCCTATTTATATCAAAAGAAATATCGAGTTCACGAATACAAGTATACAACACAATTTTGGGCTTTACAAATGGCATTATCCTCAAATTTTGTAGCTAAATAACGTTTTGCTTTGAGAACCAGCCAAACCACCTTAGTATAGATTTGTTCTCGACTGCTGCTCATCCGCTGTTCCTTTTGCTCACTATCCAATTCTCCACTTTCAGAAGTTATTAATCTCCACTTATCTCACATACAGAAAATGGCTCGCCATCACGTCCTCCTTGTAAATTTTCCTAAAGGGCATATCAATCCATTACTTATATTTGCCAATACCCTTATCAGAAATGGCATTGAAGTCACCTTTTCAACTTGTAACTTTTCCTACAAATTGGCATATCAATCCATTACTTACATTTGCCAACACCCTTATCAGAAATGGCATTGAAGTCATCTTTTCAACTTGCAACTTTTCCTGAATATAGGCATATCAATCCATTACTTAAATTTGCCAGACCTTCTCAGAAATGGCATTGAAGTCGCCTTTTCAACGGGTTTATATGCCCAGCAACAGATAGCCAAAGCTTCCGGCCATATCACTTGCTACTTTACTTTTGCGTTATTCTCTGATTATGAAGATGAATTGTCGAGAATAATAGCTTTTGCACTGACCTTATTAAAGAATCCACTGACTATTGAGGTACAAGTTGAGTTTGCCAGGAGAGGAGGAATGGATGCTTAGTCAAATGACCAGTCACAAATTTTCTCTTTGACTTCAAACAGGCCATCGTTCAGCTCTCATTAGGGGCTGCTGAGAGCAATTGCTTGTAAGTTCTCAGAACGTCCACGTGCTCTCTTGGTCCTGTGGACTTAGGATAATATTTGAAGTCATGAATTTATAGATTCAGCAAAAATTATAACCTTTCCAAAGTTACTCGTGCTAAAGAAAAAAAAAAGTATAATTTTCCTTCAAAAAAATTCTATAGTTTGCATGTTGACAACTACTAAAATACATTTGGTTCGTACCTTTCAAATAAAGGAAGGTAGTTAAATTTCCTATGCCACTCATACCAACAAAAGGAATTCTTCCACCAATCTCATTATACGCACTTCCATTTTCCATTGCATTTTGCAAATGAAGCATTTGCTCAGTTGTATCGAAACAAAATCTTCTCTCTGCACTTGAAAAATTCTTGAGCCATCCTCTTTTGTATTCTTTTGTTTTGAAAGAGACCCTCACAAGAAGAACAGCAGTTTCTTCAATTCTCTGTCAAAAGTAGTTTTAACAATCAAATTTCTTTTACATTCTTCCCCTTCTCAACCCCAATAAAGTACAATTGATTACTTTATTAGTACCAAAATGGATTATTTTCCCGGACAACAAGGAAAGAAAATAAGTAATTTTTCCTTTTTCGAGATCGAGAAAAAAAGTACCTTTAATACAATTTGAAAACCCCAAATCCCAGCTCGGACAAATTCAACAACGCCAAGGATTAAATAGTTGGAAAATGACGATCTAACGCTGCTTCTCTGCTTGAATTCCAACATTAATCCAAGTGAAGGGTCAAAAAAGGATATGCCAAGCGATTTCTTCTTAAGACCCAATAATGATTGAAACAATAGATTTTTGTATTCAATGCACCGTTAATACTAAACTATATGTACTATGCATTTACACTTGTAATGCAAACTCAATCATTTAAAATTTCTACACTTGGACATAGTCAATCTTACGACCAAGATATCTCTCATACCTTAAACACAAAAGCGTATATATCTTAGTGTTGGATTTTGATAAGAGAAAATATATTTTTAATAAAATAGGACCCTGATCAAGAATCATGTCTCAAGTAACCTAGTAAAATAAACCAAGCATTTCTAAAGAACAAGTTTTTGTGAAGAAAAGAGAACATAAAGAACATAAACTCTTAACATTTTGGAAGCAAGTAAATCCTTTCATTCCCACTCCCATCCCCACATTAGGAGATAGGATGTTGAGAAAGTTATATTAATTAATTTTTTTACTTCAGACTTGATGATTTGAAAATCCTAAGCGTGTACACGGCTGCTCTTACATAGCATAAACACAAAACCTTACATGCCTTTGAGTTAAGAAGCATTGTAGTCCTTGGTGATGGAAATACAAAGATATAAAAAAAAAATTGTAGGTTGATAAAGGAAAAAATAATAAATAAATAAATAAATAAAATGGAACTCTTTTAAGGAAATTAAATAAAATATGGATAAATCATGGGAAATACATTTAAGCAACACAAACAAATCACTTAACTTTATCATTTCGGAAGCAAACATATGTTTTCAATTATTTTGCCCTCCTAGGTTAGGAGAGCGGCTATGGAGAAACTTTAGGATTTCAACCCAAAATACATTTATTAATTTTTACTTCAATTAGCAGTAAATTCTCATTTTTCCCAAAAATTCTATGCTCGAAAATGAAATGTTTATAGCATATAATAATTAACAATCTCTAACAGATCATCGCATCACAAATCATTCTTTATTTCCAGCGGATCTATGCAAGCCACTTAAATTGAAACTCAAACCCAATTTTTTTCCCTCAAATTTAATTAAGATTAACACTATAAAATAATTAAATCAGATTGAAGTCAGTAAAACTCCAATAATATCCATGCTACAAATTCAATTTTTAGCATCCATCAAATTCAAAGCTCATAAAATCAACACTTAAACTCAATCAAACACACAGTTAGATGACAGCATGTTCTGATCTGGACTCACAAAACTCAACAGCCCTAAAACTATTAAACAAAAACAAAAACCAAAACCAAATTCAAAGCATTAACTGAAGGCAAAAAAAGAGCAAAAACTAAGATCCAAAGAGCATTTTACCTTTCAGCAAACCCGATAAAAGGAGCATATACCAATGGAAACCCTAGGTGTTGTTTCAATGTGTTTCAGCAAACCTGCTAAAAGGTACTGATGGAAACCCTACTGTGTGCACTGAATTGAATAGATGAGATGCGTTTTATGAGAGAGAGAGAGATGAGCAGGTATACTGATGGAAACCCTAAGTGTTGTTTTATATATGAAATTAAGGCGTCCATCTACAGTATACAGGGTTACAGTTGTTAGAATTCTTCTTACAAAATATTAGTATTTGACCAAAATATTAGTGTTGGTTGAAAGGCTTGTCTCCTTATTAATAACTAATTGTCATGTATATTAATTAATTGAAAACATATATGGATGAATACTTAGTCCGTGCACTAAGACGTTCTCGTCCAAAATTACTCTCTCATAATTTAGACCATTGTAAATTAAACAGAAGTCTTTAATTTATTTGAAAAACTAAAGCCGCACCTTCTAATCTTAAGCATTACTGAAAACTCCCTCATTAGGAATATTCAATATTCAGTTTTCATTTTATACTTTTTCTTGGTAGATTTAAAGCTATTTCTTTCTTTCTTTTTCAAATTTCAATTTATATAAGAAAATTATTTTAAGTGTAAAGAAAGTTAATTTTACAGCTTTGGCGCAAGAAATTTCATCTTAATAATATTGCAAGAAACTGACATTTTTTTTATTAAATGATCCAAAATACAGAATGCCGAAAGGAATAAAATAGATATCTAAGCTTTAAACATTTAATACTAACTTTATTGCTTTAATTTTCTGAACATAACAAAGTATAAAGTTTAAGATAATCAATTTTTAAAATAAAAAATAGTATCAAGAAGAAATCTAAAGAAAGCATTACTAAATCAAGTAATAAAAAATGGCTCAAACTAACCTTTGTTGTTCTATAACTAAATGGTAAACTCAAATTATAGTGGGCCACATTGGGTTGAGAGGCTATTATGATTAATGATTAGGAAATTAAACTTGATAAATTATATGAGCAGGAGAAAATGTACTGGGTGTTGACGTGCATGGGTCGATTGGTTATAGTTTGGAGATAGAGCTACATCTTACTATCACCATGAGGTAGCAGATCAAAAGGCGAGATGGTTGTGCTACAATGGTTTACATACACATGAAGAGGTGACATACAATTCGATCAGAATTTCTTCAACGAAATAAAAAAAAAAAAATTACTTCCCTATTCTTTTTTAACACCTCAGATACATGTAAACTATAATGTACAAGTAGCATTATTCAATGCGAGAAATGAAATACTTGGCTTAGTGGAAAATGCAGGCATGTGGAGGGATATAGTTGTTGACATTGATGCTAGATATCTGGTTACTTTTTTGACATATTCACTTCTTCTTGAACAGACATGGAGCACTTCTTGGAAAAGAAGTTAGGGTTGGGACCAGCCTTAACGGATTAAAATCAGAGTTATATGCAGAGCCTTTTACAAAATCTGATACCGGTGATGCACTTATTGGTATGGTCCTGCTTAAGGCGGTTGATCTGGATGGATTTCCTTGCAGTTTTCTATCAACAAAGTTGGGAGGGAACATCAATTTGTTTAGATTTTCTTAATGGAAATGGGAAGCTAAATTCTTTAAATGATAACTAAATGATCAAAAACCAGTCTATAATGTTTTCTACAAAATCATTTCTTAAGCAGTGGCGAATAAGGATGAAAGTCGTTGCTCTTGACCTTATTTCACCTTATATGTCAGCTTTATCCCCTGTCGCCTTCTCACAGGTAATATTATTGCTGCATTCGAGTTTATTCACTCTCTCAAATGACAAAGTTATGGTAGACTCTGATATATGGTTTTGAAGCTGGATATGAACAAATTCTATAAAAGGAATTCTATAATAGGGAAGAAAGGGACTTCGTACGGACTATTATGGAATCTAGGGGATTTCCTCACTCTTAGTGCTAGCTTGCTAAAAAATATATTTATTCAGCATCTTTCTCCTTTTGATTAATAGGGCTATCACGGCAGATTCATACAAACAATGGGACTCCAGCAGGGATGTCCCGTCTCTCTACATTTATTTCTAACACGTGTCAAGGGTGTATCAGAACTACTACAATGGGTTGAGACTGAGGGCCAGATTCAGAGATTTAGTTGTTCTAGAAATGGTCCATGGGTTAGTCACTAGTTCTCCGCTCATGATAGTCTTTCTTGAGCCACTCCAGCTGACTAATATCCTCCTTTCGGTGGCGAAAAAAGATGGGGCAAATAAATTAATTACAACAGATATCATGGGAAAGGATGTGTAAACTGAAACACCGGGGACGAATTGGTTTCAGATATTTGTTCTCATTGCAAGACAAAGCTGGCCAATTATTAAAGCCCTCTACTCTCTTAAGGCAAGAATTTTTTGTGATAAATTATCCTAGAAGAACTTTCACACTGAATGTAGAGGATACGGCTCATATCTTTTGGCGGATTTTCATTTGTGCCACGAAATTGTTCAGAAAGGAGTTGAGCTGGAGGGTTGGGAATGGAGAAAATATTACTTCTTTCAGCTTCCCTTGGATCCATTTTTTATTTCTCTCCATTACTCATGAGCGAGAAGATCATCTTTTTAATGTATCAGACTATATAGCTGTTTAGGGATACTAGAGCAGGGATGATACAAGAGATTTTTACCCTGTCACTGAATTAGTTCTCTCGATGCCATGCAGTACACTGGATACACAAGACCTTCCAATGTGGCACTTGTTGGGAAATTACTTAACATTTATAGTGGAAAATAAAACAATTTTCAATTCCCACCAAAGATTTTCTTTGTATTTAGAAAGAAACCGTGATAGAAAATAACACCTAATATAAATTCTGCAAACTCTTTTGCTGATCTTGGAACACGAACAATTACGATCTGCAATTTAGAGTTGTTCAATTGTCCGGCCTCCAATGGAAATCGTGTTATCAAAAATATGAATTATGTTCTCTTCTTTTTTGAAACCCTAATAACTTATTAATATAAGTCAAACGGTCTCTTAAACTTAACCCGATCCAATATTTAATTAATTAAATTAATTAAATTCGATTCATGAATTAATTCGGGCCTATTAATAAGCAACACAATTAATAAATTGTACTAACACTTTTTAATTAATTAATTTGAATCTCATTCTTCTAGTTTACCTTTTGTGTGTGACCTATGAGGTTCTCGATCATGATGCCTAATTATGTGAATTATTATTTTGATTTAATCGATAAATTAAAATACTCCTTTTAATTTATTATCAATAACATTCGTCATCCCAGATTTGACATGTAGTAATGTGTCAAGGCAATACATATGGCGGAAAATGTCACATGATATGACAAAACCAAACTTCTCTATTGTGTCCCTTTATCAATATGATCCGATCAATTACAAGATATGAATATGTGTCAATCTCAATTATCGATCATATATTTCATCCCATCATTAAGTCAATGTAAGTCGAAAACTCTTTTTCGACTTATAAGTACGTCTTGGCCAAGAATTTCATTATTAATCTATTACTATCTAAGAGTGACTAATCTTTCATCATTCACAACCTTCATATGACTATTGACATACCTGAGCGATGTTATTAAGTGACCATTGTTAGAACAATATCCAACATCACCAAAGTATGACCGTCCTCATATAAGATACTATGATGACCTCAACTCAAACTACCGAACGTTAGAGATCACTCAGACAGTTATCCATGTGGAATCTTCCTAGCGGGTCTCGAATGTTTTGTTCTATAACAAAATATCAACGTATTCATTTAAGTGTCATCACACTTTAGCTTGTGAGATTAGTTACTTACTTTAAGAAATGTATCTCGTTATTATATACGACTACGGACGATTTAAGATTCATTCATAAGTAATTTGTATCTTACCATCATAACTCTTTGTAATTAACAAATTACCAAGACTTGAATGTACATATTCTATTACTTAATTTATTAGAACATTAATTCAATAAAATAATAAATCTTGCCATAAATTTGTATCAATTATATATTAAAAGTGTTTATGTCCAAAGTTTATTGAATGTAGGGATAACACTTGCAGCACTTTCATCTAGCGATGACAACGAAGAATAGCTGGAGGAAATATTTTGGTAGTTATATATACTCAGAAAAATATTTTTTTTGTGTGGGTATTTTTCATGGACATTCTTCCCACGAATAGATCTCTCTTTATTGATTGAAAAGACATGTAGTATACGCAAATAGGAGCCAGATGATGCATATGCTTTGAAAAATAGGACAATGTAATTTTTATTCATCCAATATCTCTTTACCATTTGCCTCTATATTAATAGATAATGTAAAAATTAACTTCTATAATTAATCTCCTACAATCAAGTTTATAAAATCTCCTAAAATGGAAAACAATAAGAAATAATAATTACAATAACTTTTTATAGTCAGTCAAATATTTCAAAACTCCCGTCCAAGAAGTTACGTAGATATGAAACATGCCCAACTTGCATTAAAACTTTGTAAATAATTTACTGGAAACTGGCAACTCATTCCTCTGATGGAATCTCACAATTATTTCATCCAACTTTTCCTTAAGGAATAATCCATCAACCTCGACATGTTTTATTTGATTATGTTGAACGAAATTGTGGCAATGTGACATGCTGCATTATTGTCACAATATAGTTTGTTAGGTTTTAAATGGGGCTCAAACATATCTATATATCCCCCACTTTATATATCTAACGCACTCTAAATTTACCTTATTTCAAGTTTGAAAATTCTAAAAAGTAGTATATTCATCCCCATTACATTTAAATATTACTCTTATTAAATTCATTCATATCGACAAAGTTTAACCAAAAATAAATTATTTATAAAAATTAAATTGAATTTAATGAGTCTATTTAACTGAAACAAAATCATTTTCATTTTAATTAACTAACTGAGTAATTAATAGGGATGGCAAAATGGCTCGTCGACTCGGGTCGCTTGTGCTTGGCTGGGAAAAGCCTGAACTGAGTCAGCTCGAGGCTCGGAACCACCGAGCCCCGTATTGGGGCAAAGGCTCGAGCCCGAGATGGCCCGTGTCATAGGCCATTTTCGGCTCGGACGAGCCTAGCCCGTTTAAAAAAAATAAAATTTAAAACAGCAGCTGTAGCCTATAGGAAGGAAAAAAAATTCAAACAAAGTAGTTGCGTGCACGTTGCAAGAAAAATTGTACATAAAAAATTGTATTTGTGTACAATTTTAACTCCGCCTACGATGATTGTAGCCGATTTCAAGCTTGGATAAAGGAGGAGGGTCTTAACTTTTATTTATAGTACATATAAATTGCATAAATTTTAAATTATTTAAGAAGAAAATTTAGATTTGACACGAGAAAAAAAAAATCGAACCGGCTTAGCCCGCTAAGGCTCAAGTCGAGCCTCAATTTTTTGGCCGAGGGCTCAGGCCTAAAAAAGCATGAACCTTTTTTGCTCGACCTGAGCCCGAGCTTCGAGTTTTGGCTCGACTCGTTGACATGGTTAGTAATTAATTTAGGAAGAAGCGCAAAAAGGAAAAGGTTAAAAACAAACAAACATGGCACTGCGCTGAAGTATCTTATCATGAACTTGTAAGAAAATTTCAGAGTCAGTTGTCAGATTTCTGTAAGAATGTGATCATGGCTGTCGAAGAAATTTCTTCATCGTGAATTGATAAATCAATTATTCCCGAGGACAACTTGCATAAGATAGAGACAAAACTGTCCACGAAATATTGGAAAAACTCTCTGTGCATGGAGCTTGGGCTCCATGCAGCTATGTTCCATGTAACCGTAAAATAATCCTTACCCATTAGTAAGTCACACCATACATTCGGTTGGAAACTACACTATACTTGACAAAAAGAAAAATGTAAGTAACTAGTATATAAAACATAGCACATATGGTCGTTCATCATCTACAATTATAATATTCTAAACATCATTGTACAAGTTAGGAGTCTCCCAAGACCCAAAACGACACGTGGTCATTTTAAACGAATTGGGTGCTATTTCTACTAATTTTGTGTCAATTTTGCTTCATTCTCGCTCATATCCACTTGAGATGTAAGTGTTAAAGTTTTAACTAAATTTGGACGTTATCATCCACATCAAGTTCAAACTATACTGATTCATATCATACATCCGATTGGAAACTGCATTACACTTGACAACAAAAAAAAGTGTAAGTAACATATATGTTGTAGAAGACATAGCACATGTATTCGTTCAACATGTACAACTCATCCACGTTATTCCAAACATTATTTATTAGTTTTGGAGTTAAATGGAGAACCCCATGACCCAAAATGGCATGTGGTCATTTTAAACATGTGGGTGCCATTTTCACAAATTTTGTGCCCGTTTCACTTCCTCTTTCCTCATATCCACTGATGAAAGTTTTACTACATTTGGATGTTATGCTTCATCCGATAGAATTGTCCAAAACAAGATTCCATCAACATTTCTCGTGGAACATCATCTACCATCTCCTAAACATAATCGAGTTTCTGAAGGGAGCACTTCTGTGAAGGTCCACTTTTAATTTTATCTATAACAAGAATCACATACTCAACTCTATTTCTGCAATAAAAAACATAAAATTATCATGTTAAGTAATTAATGAACAAATATGAAGAATCTGCAACAATACTAAATGATACTTAGTACAGTCTATTTTCAGAACCAAATAAACTGCAAGATGACATTTTCAGCACTAGAAAAGCTATAGGTGTCATTTGACAATCAATCTAGGGAACTCATTCAGCAAGGATTACTTTGCATAAATTGTTCTACCCTTTTCGGTGTTAATATGTACTTCTATATTAGTAAGTGTTATTTTTCCTACCAAGTTTGGAGGTTTCTCATTCACTTTTCTCCGCACATTTACTAGTGGTTCACGTTGTTTTGGTTACTTTGGTGATAGTTTAGAAATCTTATCACGAATATATTAAAGGACTTGATTTCTATTGAACTTTGCATTTCTTTGTTCTCTTAAAATTTTATAAATCAAGGATAACATTCAGCACCAATTATGAATCACTCATCCTAATATCCACTGTCAGTTGAAGTGAAGGTAAATGCCTATCCATAGAAATAAATTATAGAGACAGCAGCGTGGTCATGTCAATACAAAAGACAACTAAAATCAGATGTCTAATGATGGAGCTAGGAAGTTTGTTGCTTTAGAAAAATCCTCCAGACATACAAAAGTAAAGAAATAAAAGCATCAATGGGCATGGTATACTAAATGTTTGTGTTTCCTTCATTTAAATACATGTATACAATGCATTATTTCTTTCAAATAAATGCAGATTGTATAAATATAAACAAATGTTTGAGTTTATTAATTTGTCACGTGTGCGTACATATGTAATTAATTGTGTATAACACTATCTTAAAGTTGAGGCCAATTAAGTGGTCTAGTAAATAATTTAGGGCGTCTAAAGAAAGTGTTGGCGTATATGATGATTGGCCAAATACATATGGACACTATAAATAGGGTTATGATCCCCAATTCACATGTAATTCTCATTAGGGAGACGAGCCTTTCAACCAACACTAATATTTTGGTCAAATACTAATATTTTGTAAGAAGAATTCTAACAACTGTACCCCTGGACACTGTAGATGGACGCCTTAATTTCATATATAAAACAACAATTAGGGTTTCCATCAGTATACCTTCTCATTTCTCTCTCTCTCTCTCTCTCTCTCTCTCTAAAAACGTACCTCATCTATTCAATTCAGTGCACACAGTAGGGTTTCCATCAGTACCTTTTATCAGGTTTGCTAAAACACATTGAAACAACACCTAGGGTTTCCATCAGTATATGCTCCTTATATCAGGTTTGCTGAAAGGTAAAATGCTCTTTGGATCTTAGTTTTTGCTCTTTTTTTGGCCTTCAGTTAATGCTTTGAATTTGAATTTGAATTTGGTTTTGATTTTGTTTAATAGTTTTAGGGCAGTTGAGTTTTGTGAGTCCAGATGAGAACATTCTGTCATCTAACTGTGTGTTTGATTGAGTTTAAGTGTTGATTTTAAGAGCTTGGAATTTGATGGATACTAAAAATTGAATTTGTGGCATGGATATTATTGGATTTTTACTGACTTCAATCTGATTTAATTATATAATAGTGTTAATCTTAAATAAATTTGAGAGAAAAAAATTGGGTTTGAGTTTCAATTTAAGTGGCTTGCATATATCCGCTGGAAATAAAGAATGATTTGTGATGTGATGATCTATTAGAGATTGTTAATTATTATTTGTAATAAAAATTTCATTTTCGAGCATAGAATTTTTGGGAAAAATGAGAATTTAACGCTAATTGAAGTAAAAAGTAATAAATGTATTCTGGGTTGAAATCCTAAAGTTTCTCCATAGCCGCTTTCCTAACCTAGGAGGGAAAATAATTGAAAACATATGTTTGCTTCCAAAACGAAAAAGTAAGTGATTTGTTTGTGTTGCTTAAATGTATTTCCCATGATTTGTCCATATTTTGTTTAATTTCCTTGAAAGAGTTCCATTTTATTTATTTGGTATTTTTTCCTTTATGAGGCAACATTTTTTTTTATCTTTGTATTTCCATCATCAAGGACTACGATGCTTCTTTAACTCAAAGATATGTAAGGTTTTGTGTTTATGCTATGAGGGGCGGGTTGAAGATAAGAGCAGCAGTGTACACGCTTAGGATTTTCAAATCATCAAGTTTGACGTAAAAAAATTAATTAATATAACTTTCCCGACATCCTCTCTCCTAATGTTGGGGTGGGAGTGGGAATGAAAGGATTTACTTCCTTCCAAAATGTTAAGAGTTTATGTTCTTTATGTTCTCTTTTCTTCACGAAAACTTGTTCTTTAAAAATGCTTGGTTTATTTTACTTGGTTACCTGAGACATGATTCTTGATCACTGTCCTATTTTATTAAAAATATATATTCTCTTATCAAAATCCAACACTAAGATATATATGCTTTTGTGTTCAAGGTATGAGAGATATCTTGGTCGTAAGATTGACTATGTCCAAGTGTAGAAATTTTAAATGATGAAGTTTGCATTATAAGTGTAAATGCATAGTACGTATAGTTTATTATTACGGTGCATTGAATAGGATAAATCTATTTGTTTCAATAATTATTGGGTCGTAAGAGGAAAATCGCTTAGCATATCCTTTTTTGACCCTTCACTTGGATTAATGTTGGAATTCAAGCAGAGAAGCAGTGTTAGATCATCATTTTCCAACAATTTCATCCTTGGCGTTGTTGAATTTCTCCAAGCCGGGATTCGGGGTTTTCAAATTGTATTAAAGGTACTTTTTTCTCGATCTTGAAAAATGAAAAAATTACTTATTTTCTTTCCTTGTTGTCCGAGGAAAATAATCTACTTTGGCACTAAGAGAGTAAGCAATTATCTTTTATTGGGGTTGAGAAGGGGAAGAATGTAAAAGAAATTTGATTATTAAAATTACTTTTGACAGAGAATTGAAGAAACTGTTGTTCTTCTTGTGAGGGTCTCTTTTAAAACAAAAGAATACAACGGAGGATGGCTCAAGAATTTTTCAAGTGTAGAGAGAAGATTTTTTTTCGATACAACTGAACAACTGCTTCATTTGCAAAATGCAATGGAAAATGGAAGTGCGTATAATGAGATTGGTGGAAGAATTCCTTTTTTGTTGGTATGAGTGGTATATGAAATTTAACTACCTTCCTTTATTTGAAAGGTACGGACCAAATGTATTTTAATAGTTGTCAACAGGCCAACTATAGAATTTTTTTAAAGGAAAATTATAATTTTTTTTTCTTTAGCATGAGTAACTTTGGAAAGGTTATAATTTTTGCTGAATCTATAAATTCATGACTTTAAATATTATCCTAAGTCCACAGGACCAAGAGAGCACGTGGACGTTTTGAGAACTTACCAGCAATTGCTCTCAGCAGCCCCTAATGAGAACTGAACAATGGCCTGTTAGAAGTCAAAGAGAAAATTTGTGACAGGTCATTTGACTAAGCATCTATTCCTCCTCTCCTGGCAAACTCAACTGGTACCTCAATAGTCAGTGGATTCTTTAATAAGGTCAGTGCAAAAGCTATTATTCTCGACAATTCATCTTCATAATCAGAGAATAACGCAAAAGTAAAGTAGTAGGTGATATGGCCGGAAGCTTTGGCTATCTGTTGCTGGGCATATAAACCCGTTGAAAATGCGACTTCAATGCCATTTCTGAGAAGGTCTTGGCAAATGTAAGTAATGGATTGATGTGCCTATTTTCAGGAAAGTTACAAGTTAAGAAGGTGACTTCAATGCCATGTCTGATAAGGGTCTTGGCAAATGTAAGTAATGGACTGATATGCCTATTTGCAGGAAAAGTTACAAGTTGAAAATGTATAAGGGTATTGGCAAATGTAAGTAATGGATTGATATGCCCTTCTGTAGGAAAATTTACAATGAGGACGTGAGGGCGAGCCATTTTCTGTATGTGAGATAAGTGGAGATTAATAACTACTGAAAGTGGAGAATTGGATAGTGAGCAAAAGGAACAGCGGATGTGCAGCAGTCGAAAACAAATCTATACTAAGGTGGTTTGGCTGGTTCTCAAAGCAAAACGTTATTTAGCTACTAAATTTGAGGATAATGCCTTTCGTATACTTCATTTTTATGTAAAACTCCTGTAACAAATTTGAGTTGGGGAATACCCAAATTGCCGAAAGAGAAGTTGTGTATACGTGTGTGTAAAGCCCGAAATTGTATTGTACATTTATATTTGTGAACTCAATATTTCTTTTAATATAAATAGGATCAACCTTTTATATTTCTATATTTACGAGTTGACTTGTATCATGATATCTTTTTCTATGTTGCGAAATGAAACGACGGGAAATAATATGGTTGTCTAATTTATTAATATACCAATATGGTAGTCTAATTAAACTGATATATCTACTACCTTGTTAATTAATATATTGTTACCACAAAGGAACAACCCGACATTTCTATCATTCTACAGGACATGTTGCAACATTCTTTTCTTTTCTTATCTGAAGACGGCCACGCTAGTATTGTAAAGATCCGAGCCTAAGCCATTAACTTGTATGGAGTGTTCGCTTTGAGACGGGATGTGCATATCAAAATTTGGTGCACCTATAATTTTAGTTCACCATAGCTAGATACACTATTACTAAGATAATAACCTCTATATGAAATGCATCTTACCACTCATAGATTTCTTTCGTGTCCTTCACGATTCGAACTAGCGACCTCTCAACTCATACTGCCAAAATGGATGTGAAACATATAAGCATGTTGCTAAACTTAACCCTTGGGCAGCACCATACTACCCAAGTATCGACAAATATGATGACACAAAAAAGACATCCAAGATGCTATAAAAAACAACTCAAAATATACAGTTTGTAGGATCACAGACATGAGATCCATGTAGGTAGTATTTGTCACATCATATCTCCACACATCGTTTAGTAGCTGCTCTCTATTTTTGAGGAACATATTATGCAATTTAGAGAGTAGGCTCTTAATTTTTAACACTTAATTTCACTACTCCCAATAAATATTTATCATTCTTTACCTTTCTTTTATTTTCACTAGCTTATTTGTATTATTTTACTATATTGAAAATTGAAATATTTTTATTTAATTATAGAGAATGGGTTTGACTTTCCAAATTTGGAGAGTCAAACTTACTCTATTTTAAAATGTTAATTTGAAAAGTGCCAGTTTTAATTCTTTAAAATGAAGAGAATCTTATGCGTAAAGAGTTTTTGGAGATGTTTTTAATAACTAATGTAGTAAAAACTCAGTTAACTGCCACGATCTCCCACTAAATCCCATATCATTGAAAATTTAAAATAAAAAAATTGTCTAGAATATAATTACTCAAAGATTCCCTATTAATATCTATAAAAAAAAAAGAATTGCCTAGAAAATGAACTTAAAAGTTTTCCAAAACAAGAAAATTCAAACCATGATTGGGTTGTCTGCTCTTCATAACTCCTAAAGATTTCATTTCTTCCATCTTAAAGAAATTTTTTTTGTTGCAGTTACTAAATTTTAAAAGCTAAAGGATTATATCTATTTCTACTTCATTTCTGTAACGAATTTCTGTAAGTCTATATATATTAGTCTTTACCAAAATAAGCATAAATTGCACGATTATTCATAAACATATTTACGATTGTTTGTTTTAACTAATATTGCATGAATATTACGTAACAGCAAAAAATGTGAGAATGATAGCGTTGCAATTAATGTGTAAAAATAATCATTAACAATCAACAAGTTACGTAATTTTTGTTTCTATATGATTTAAGTATAAAATCAATTTAAACTCTAAGATAAACAATCACAAATGTATAGATCAAAAGCATTAAAAAGTAAATAACATGAGATATGATCATGGAGCATAAGATCAAAAACCTATGGACAAACTTGCCTCTAAAATCCACTAGAAAGATTAACTTACAATTAGTTGAGACACCACTAAACCTTAGCCGGCTATAACCATCTAACTTGTAAATCACTAAAGAACTCATTTGGTTGTGCGACACACACTTCCCAACTCTGAGCTACTTTCTCTCTGCATGGATCACCAAAAATTAAATCGTTCTAAAGCTTTGGAACTCTAATAGAGTCTTTTCCAAACTTCAAAACTCCAAAGACACATAGATAAATGTAGGTTTTTGGATATTTGATCTATCAATTTTCGGTTTTAATCGATGGCTGAGGCACGAAAATATTGGAATATGTAATTGATTTTAAGGATAGTCTCTTGACTAAATATATGGCTCAACCAATAATAAATTAATGTTTGGGATGAATTTATGAACCAATGATGAAGTTGTTGAATCTAGATATCTTTGGATGTGTTTCAAATATTCAATAATATGACTAAGTTAAATAAATAACTCAAGTAAAACATGTATATCACCAATGCACGTGCTACTACGAGCATCAAATAACCTAAAATCTAAACATGACAAGTTTAGATATATAGCTGAACTAGCAACAAAAAAATATTGATACTATAACAAACACAAAACATAATATTAATAAGCAAAATATCTAATCATGATACTTAGATAATCAATAAATCAAGTATCAAGAAATAACTATAACCCCCCCAAGACAAATATCAAAATCAAATTTAAGAAATAAATTTCTCTCCCTAACTCATATACTCAATTCTCTAAAATAAATACTATTCTCTTCCCCTTTCACCATGACAACAGAAGAAAATAGTATTATAAACATGAATACCACCGATAGAAATGAGTGAAAAAAAATATACAAATGTAAAACTATGCAAAATTATGCAAAACATGTGATGGGGGAGGGGAGTAAAAATTTCCTTTTTTTTTTTTCTTTTGAGACAAACTATTTTCATGAATTTTTAAATTTAACATTATCAACAGTTATTTGCTTACTTTATGCAGACATAATTCTTAATGGTAAACTTGTCCTGAATAACGTATTCTAAACCTATATGTAGTAAATCATATAAGCTACACATGTGAGAAAAGTAATTTAGCAAATCTCAAAATCTTATCTCAATCAAAAAAAACATGCAAATAATCACTCGTGAATGAATACATTCCTCAAATTATGATGTCAAACATAGTGCTACTAGGACCTCTCATAAGTGGTGGAGGAATACCATGCTTACAAATAATCAAACAACAAAACCCCAAGAATAAAAAACAAAACAATCTAAAAATGCCAAAAAAATAAAGCAAATTGACAAAACAGCCTAACAAAGCCCAAACTTAACAGAATTCCTATCCTCTAAGGTATGGAAGTTGCCATCGATCTGTATATAAAATACCACTAAGGGTAAATGGTAAACTATCACCCACCTGGTAGCAAACCATAGCTCCTAACGCTCCTTCCTTTGCAAGAATCAGCTGCCATGTTAGCTCCCCGAAAAATATGCTTAATAATAGCCCCCAATTCAGCAAAAAGCTCCATGATCTCCTCCCAAAAATCCTGAAGATACCGATGATCACAAGCAACTTTAGAGACCCAAATTACCAATACCAGAGTCCGACTCTATCTAGATTCCAAAAATTCCCAAAACGCTGCAAACCTGCAAACCATCCAAAAGAGCCCTTACCTCAGCCACTGTGTTCGTTGTAGGTCCATAATGGTGAGAAAAACCTCCAACACAGTCCCCTTACGAATTTCTAACAATCCCACTGCCACCAGATTGTCCAGGATTCATTTTGGAAGCACTATCTACATTAAGTATATAAAGATATGCAGCTGGCCTTTTCCTCAAAACAAACTGGGTCTTCTTTCATCAAAGATGAGCAATTGGACAGTTCATAACTCGTAGCCAATGTAAATCACGGTCAATATGTTTTTGAACTTTCGAGATTGAACAAGCAATATCATTTAGATAGGCCTTAACAGAATATATTATACCATGCCGAAGGACCTTGCTCCCTTCCATTCGTGCCTCAGATCTAGCTTTCCACAAAGCCCAGGAAATTACTATAGCTGCAATGCCACGTAAAATACACATTTTGTTTGCATTTTTCCTTGCCAAGATCTAACTTGCAGGATGGAAATACTAGGTACAAAATCCCATACCTTTCTCGCAAGCTCCCCAGTTCACAAGACATGATTAATCGTTTCAGTTTTAGGAGCAATACAACACTAGCATTTAGAGGCTAACGGCACCCCTATAAACTGCACTATATTGTCTACTGGTAGGCAAAGTTTCCTTGTCCTCCAACAAACGAATGACATTTTCTTTGGAAATTTAGAGTACCACAGCCATCTTCCACATTAGGATATTTACCTGCATCTTCGAATAATTTTCCTCTCTGATTTTGTTCAGAATTTTCCATCTGTGTTCGGTGTCCAGATAAAACGATCCTGTCCATGTTTAAGCTTTACACCGGACTGCTCGATCAACCTGGCCTGATTTTCTCCCACATAATTCCGCAATTTTCATGTCCCATCCATTTTCCAAAATTAATTCATCAACCTGTAACCCAGGCTTCTCAATCTCCACTCCAATTTCTTCCAGCAATTGTTCACCCATCCATTTATCAAACCAAAAACTCGACTGACCATTACTAATAGCACATGCGCTATGTTTCAAAAACAAAGGCAAAACGGAGAACACCTTCAAAAATCTTGAATGGACAAGAGATATAATGCTAATGACTTTTGGGGCACCATGTTCTAAGATACCCAACAAGCTTAATTTCTTGAGTCAAAAAGGCTACAAAGATAAGTATTAGATGTATCACAATAATTTAATTCTTTTGATGCATAATACTCTTTTTTCTTTTATGGGAATATACAAGAGCTTAAGTCCACTAGATAAAGGTCATTCCATATTCAAAGTCAACCTACCACACAAATAACCGACATCCCAAATCTCACACACGCGATCAAAACATACTCCAAGAACTTAATGTGTGTAGTGTACATGGTATATGCAATAACCTATACCAAGGACTCCAAATAAGTTCTAAAAACGTTAATGGGTATTTTATTCACTATTCATAAACTAAACTAGTACTTGATTACAAAATAACATGTCCAATCACTTTAAAAAATTCCTATTTCCCCTTTTTTATATTTTCTATTTTTTTTTTATTTTTTTTCAAAAACAAAAAAAAGTATAATGCAAAGAAAAAAGGGGAGAAAAAAAAGTGCTGTATAAATATGATAAATAATGCAAATGCATACACATGAACACCTAATCATTGAGATAAACAATTATTCTTATCATGAAGAGCAACATGAGCAATGCTGCAATCAATATTATCGCTTTGACGTGTGAGTTTACCCTTTTCAACCTAAATTTTCTTGGAAGAAGATGTAATCAATTGAGTTATCAATTCAGTCAAGTGACTCGCTTGATTAATCAAGAATTTCTAATCAAAGTCTTATGGTACTTAGGTCTTATGAGACCTAAACCACCATAATTGTGATAAGTGAGAATGAATTTAGGAGTAATCCTAAGTTTCAAATTTTGAATCTTAGATGGAGAAAATCTATGCTGTACGAATGATTTCGGTCATCGGGTACCTACATTCTTGGTCTTGTTCCTACTCAAGAGCTCGCGGCACTTAGATTTTATGTTCCCTAACTTACCACAATGGTGACACGTGGAAATAAACCTACGAGCAACTCTAGATTTCAATTTTGAACATTAGGTTTGATAGATGCTAGTACAAACTTATTTTTAGAAGAGGAAGCGTATGAGAATTTGTTTTATTAATGCCTAAACCTACTCTACTCCCAAATGATTTTTGAAATTCTAATATGTTGTCAAGCTTCTATATACTACTAGGAAAGATTGAAATTGGGCATTTGATTTTTCATGATCACTCATAAGAATTTTAACATTAATTTCTAAGGACTCTTTCTCAACCATTAATTCATGTAATCATTTGTAGACTCCTTAAGTTTGACTGCAAGACTCTCTTTTTCTAATCAAGTTTATTTAGTTTCTTAAACACTGATTTTTTAATCTTATGTAATTTGAGACTCTCCTCAAATGGCTAGTCATAAGCCATGTGAATATCGATTCAATTCTCATTTCCTTCATCAGAAATTAACTGACTAATCTAAACAAAGAGGGTCAAGGATCACAATTAAATTCTAATGCCACTTGTTAGAAATATTTCATGGGATACCACTCAAATACAACTTGATGGGAAATGTTTAGACTCAAATTTATGGAATTATTAAATAAAGAAGCAACAAGTTACTTAATTATTATTTCTAGATGATTTTGTTTAAAATCAATTTAAACATTAGGTTAAACAATCACGATCGTATTGATCAAAAGTAATAAAAAGTAAATAACACTATATATGAACACAGAGGAAAACCCTTCTCACGATCAAAAAACCGTGGACAAACTTGCAAGTAAAATCCACTTGAAAAGTTCACATACAATTAGTCCATACACCGTAAAAATTCAGGCAACCTAACATGTAAATCACCAAGGACCTCCTTTGGTAGTCAACACCTAATTCCCAACAACTCTAGGCTACTTTTTGCTCTTAGTGAATCACAAAGAACGAACTGGAACTCCAAACGCCTCTTTTCCAAACTTCATAAATCTAAAGCTTATAGGTGAAGGTAGGGTTTTTTGGTGTTTGATCTAATGATCTTTTGTGTTTTTATATGTGGCTGAGGTAAGAATATAGGAATATGTATAAGGATAATCTATTGACTAAATATATGGCTCAACCAATAATAAAACAATGTTTATGATGAATTTATGAATCAATGATTAAGTGGTTGAATCTAGAGGTCTTTGGATGTAGTTTGGATCTTCAATAATATTACGTCTATCATGAAATAATGATTCAACACACCTTGTGAAGGAGTATGGCATGTATATATATAATGGGTAGTGTTTGAGATAAAATAGAATTGGAAAATATAGTTAAAATCGAATTAGGTCATCTTCGAGATATATACGCCGCTCGAGTGCTGAGCCAACACCTAGCAAGCGGTGACTCCGCCGCTCAAGCAGCAGGCTCATAGCTAGCTCACGGTGAAGCTCCTGCTCTGGGCACTTGTGCGCACCATGTGTGGCCAACGAGTGATTTTGCGCCGACAAAGACTATACTACAAACCTTAAATTATAACTCAAATGACCATGATTTTGGATAGGATAAAGCCAATTACAATTAGGACCTAACAACTACATTATACATCAACCATTTAGATTGCAAACTGGAAATAGTTATTATTGTTACATCAGAATTATAACCAGCCATATGAAACAACCAGATGATGACAATCTCAGTTTTGCAGTAAATTTTTTTTATCAAACTGTCTTCTGTAGCACTGTTAATGTTCACAAAACTTTGGTTGACATCGGCAGTACCTTATGTATACTGTACTCAAAGACGATGCAGTGAATGCGAATGCCTAAAAGGTTTTTTAAGCCTTTGAGCAATGCCTTGCTAGGCCTCATTGGTGTACCCATGACTGGCTAGGGTAAAATAAACATCGTCAAGTGGTAGGAGAAGCCTCACAAAATATCTGTACAATGGCCAAGTTCGTAGTGATATATC